>JAHWFP010027044.1:28825-54784 GCA_023313725.1 Lithobius niger
CCAACGTACAATACTTCAGGAGAAGATAAACAGTCATGCTGGTTCCTGAGAAGGAGTGCCAACATATTGGTGTGGCAGTTAAGAAATATGTTGAACCAGTAAAGGATGGCTAATGTATCACTGGAGCATATAAAAACACACGTTGGCCCAATTAAGGAGTGGCAACACATTGCTGGAGATATAAAGCCATATATTAGCCCAGCGAAGAAGTGCTAGTGCTAACATATTGATTGACGAAGCAGTAGATATATATAAGTTGGCCCAACGAAGATGTGCCAGTATCACGGTGGGGAAGTAAAGGAAAACGTTGGCAAAACGAAGGGACGTCTACATGTTGGTGAAGTAATTAAAGTTATATGTTGAATAACTATCGTGGTGTCTAATACAGATGGCTAATATTGGGAAGTCTTACATTGTACCATATGATTTTCCCTGTGGTTGAAGGCACGGCAACAGTACGCCAACAACGGCCAACATAGTAAAACAATTGTCAATGACTTGCCAACGTTTCCTATGGCTGGCGAACGTTGAGCCGATCATCTGTAATTTATTGGGTAAACCTCCTCCTCTTTTCATTTTCAAATGGTTGTGTCTCGTAAATTTAGGAATTCTGGCAACTTCCTTATTATTACTTCCACGAAATTAACGAGAGAACAGCATTTGAATCTTTCGTCAAGACGAGGAAACAAGAAGAACAATAACAGGCCGAAATAGGGTATGGATAAGGATGTTTCAAACGAAATTAGGAACATTCGTAGAGCGGTGTCAGAATATTGACCAAAAGATGATTATTTGCCAAACTGTAAAACGTTCAATTAATTTTTAATGGGTAAGATCAGACATTGACTTAGGATTGGTAGTGTCGTAATTACCGTGTAATCGAAGGTCAGAAAGGACATTGAATTTTGAACACTTCAAATGTTGTACAAAATTCTACATTCGGATTAGTCGTTCCTGGTAGAAGCCAATGCTTGTGCCAACAATTTTCCATTCTTGTAATAGAACAACGTTCCGCCGTTGGAACAGGTTTGTAAGCTATAGATAGTTTGAATAAGGCAAGTTTCCCACATAACAATGCTATATCGTGACACTTGAGTTTTCGTCAAGGAAAATGCGTTGCATCAATGCTTATGTGGAAAAGTAGTGTTCAAATTTATTGTCCAATACTGTACATCCTCAGAACAACAACCAGAAATTTCCTATTTGGACCCTCATTCGATTTATGATTTGACTGGACCGAAATTTCAAATTTTTGGACTGTAGAGATGCCTTGACCGGTCGTGGTTAGAAGGATATAAGACACTTGACGCTATGGCGTCGTGCTACAATGGTTTACTAACTCGACAACTGCGTGACGTCTAAACTTGCGTGTGTCTAAATAATTTGCTAGTTTCATTGTTGCAAAGTCTCTATATACGTAACTAATCAGGAGAATTAGAAGAATGGTAATAGCTCGTGTATGATAAGTTGACGGCAACAATACCGCAAGCTATAAGTTAAAGTGTATTTATTTGAGAATGGGAAGGACGAAGCTGTAGCAGGCAGCATCAGGATGAATGGATGAATGCTGGTGGCTTAGTTCCGTCCAGCCATCCAGTACCCATGCTATTAACAAAGCGTTATTAGAAATTAACAAATGTGTACAATGAACATAAATAAAACTGCATTGAGAAAATATAAATACCCGTTGCAGCATCCAGAAGATATTTTTCGGCTAAATGGTCGCACACTGGTCCTCACTGCACTCCCGAATGCTACGAGGGATATTTTGTCATAAATGAGCGCAAATTACAAAGATTAAAATTCGATACGTTTTCATTGACATAAATAAATATTTCTCTGGAGGCTGCGGGGAGGGAGGGGGGGCTATTTTCCATTCCCTTTTACGCGCCCTATAAATCGAATGTCCAGTTTATTTTATTGTGGGACTTTTTTCTTCCTTAACGTAATGTATGGCTCTAGTAAAATCAAATATCAACAAACCCGTAGCATCCGTAGAAATATTGCATCTAAATGGTTGCACACTGGTCTTCACTGTACTTCCGGGTGCTACGAAACGTGTGCAACCATTAAAGATAAAATTGCCAAGGATAAAATTCGATAAGTTTTCATTGACATAAATAAATTTCTGGGGGCAGAGGCAAATTTTTCATTCCGCATTACGGCGCCTGCTATAAATCCCATGTGCACTTTATTTTTACTATGCGACTATTAGCCTCACGTAATGTATGGCTCAAATTTAAAAAAAAAAAAAAGGTAGGGGGCGGGGGCATTGAATATAAAGAAACCTGTTTCACTGACGAAGACAACAGACAGTTCGTTTCTAACCAACAACTAACAACATGACACGTTTTTATGTTAAACTTTAGGGCTTTGGTTTTGGCTGATACGCTGCCTCCTTGGACGTAAAAACTATTAGTAAACAAAAACAAACTTGTTTGATTCTTAAGGCAAAGTTTAACTGATTCAAAGTCAAAGCAGCAAAGGAACACAAATAAACTGTCCTGTAAGGTTTCAGATACTGCAGTATTGCTGTACTGTTTAGTCCACGTGAAACCCTACTGCTGTATTCAAATGTTTTTCCCAATTTTATTTTTGCACAGGATACTTCAGCTAATGATTTGTGCATTCTACTTGGCTACACAACATCGCTAAAAATGCTTAAAGTCTAATCGTCTTAGTGGGCTTACCACAGCTCTACAGGTAATAGAGGGTTCGTGCGAGTCTTTGAAAACCTAGAAATGCCCTGGAAAGTTATAATGCAATTCCATGCCTGAAAAAGGGCTTGAAAATCGTGAAAAATGATTTATAAATCATCAGTAGGGTGATGAAGGGAAAGTAGATGACGTGACTGAAGAATACTGAAAGATATTAGCCACGAAAGTAGTCGAATGCTTAACCTTACAATTTTCTTCCTTTGTTTGAGCATGAAGAGAATTGAAAATTGGGCCCTGCCTTTAATTGTATTTACGTGTGTAATGGTTGGATAGAGCTGTTATGTTTCTCCTGGACTAAACAGCACAGCAACACTGCCGTATCTGAAACCTTACAGGAAAGTTTATCTGTGTTCCTTTGCTGTTTTGACTTTGAATCAGTCAAACTTTGCCTTAAGAAGCAAACGATTTCCTTTTTGTTTACTAATTGGTGCTACTTTGGCATACCATGGTTCAGATTAACTTTTTTTTAATGTTTTGTATACTAAACTTGAGTGAAAAATATTGAAAGGCAGCAGAGAAATTTCGGCAGAGTCGACATTTCGGATTTAACATGGGGGTTGAGGTCAAACCTAATACAATTACAAACAAATACGTCACGTGTGCCGTAAAAAAGGGGATATATGATTGAATTTTCACTTGTTAAAATGTACACGGATAAAAATTGATCCTTTTTAATTGAAATAATCAAATGTACAATTCAGAAAATTGCATCTGTTTAAGTGCTGTTGTGCTTTACCAATCATATACGTTACGTAAAGCATAACAAATGAAAATTCAATCATATAACCCCTGTTTACGGCAAACCTGACGTTTTTGTTTGTAATCCCTGTACCTTTTTTACGGCTATGGCGTCGCGCAACAAAGGTTTATGCACGCTGTCGATTGTTGCTGGCCACTTTGGAACAATTCAAGCCAGCCTACATCTGCTAAATAAATACGCAATTCTATCGTTTTTAGCTGCCAAGGCCTCGAAATTAACAAGGCAGCTTAGTTTGGTTTAAAAATATATTTGTTTAGCTGAAACACTAAATCTTTCATTTTACCGTTCAACAATCAACTTTTTACCAAAGACATAACACGTGCACGAAGAATGAATGTGGAATTTGATGAGTGGCCTTGTTCCCTAAATACAATGGTTAAAACAATGTAAAACAATCAAAATGATCGTTTAGGGTCCCTTAACTCCGGAATGGATGGACCAATCGAAAAATTGGTCCCTGTAAGGTTGAAGCCCAGGAAAATTTCTGGCTTAGATCATGTTTCAGATTTTAGGTAGATGCAGTAGTTTTTTTCTGAAACCGTGTCAGCCAAGAAGAAGCAGAACAAGAATAAGAACCAGAACAACATCAACAACAAGTGAACAGTTTTCAAATTTACGTGTGGCTCCCTACGTTTACTCTTGCACGAAATTGCATAAAGGTTGGTGTAAAGTTTGGAAAAGTTGCTATCTACTATCTGGCCACGTTTGGTCGAAATATATTGAATAGAAACGGAGAAAAATTAATAGTTTCAGTTTTGCTGGAGAGAGGACTTCAATCATATTCATACACGGCGGTTGATTGTTGAACGGTAAAGGATAATAATCGAATACCGAGGGCAATCATAAACAATGCTCGGGGGCGCGCGGTTTGAGCCGCGCACAAGGTCAATGTTTAAATCACGCGCCGTTCCAAGCACCGATCTACAGTATTGTTGTTACTGACGTACTTCGCTATTGTTTCCGTGCAGAAGGCTTGCTACTCAATTCTGAATGGCTCCTTAGGCCTACAGGGGAAATTAGAACGTTCCCCTTCACCGAACAAAGATAAATTCGCTTAATATCGGTAGAAATAAAGACACGCAATTTTACTGTGTGAGCATTTCTCATTTCTCTTTCAACTAGTGGTTGATTTCCCGTAATGGCATCTGTTTTACAAATCCTGTAAAAATCGAAATATAAATAACCGTAACAAGTTTAAAAAAATAGCCACGACATTCCTGGGAACTAAAGAGCCAAAAAAGACTATCATTCTCCTTCAGCAGTTATGGGATTTATTCGGGTATATTATGGAGAAACTCTTCCCCCCCCATGCTCTCTGCGATGATTGTCTATACTAGGCTTTACAAAAAAATCTAAAAGGTACATAATATAGCCGGTTCATTTATACGAGTATCAGTTTGCTTCAGATAACATAATGCACCATAGAAAAAAAAAACCAGCCATTCAATTCAGACGCAGGTGTTGGAAATGAAGAACTTATTCACACATAATTGCCTACGCTATGGAAACCATTTGCACAAATAAGCCCACAGAACTGTCCGCAGTCACAATAAATATGTAAACATGTATTATTTAAAGTCATTGTTCCTACATTATTGTAGCCTACATTACACTGAATACACGTTCTTAGAACGTGTTTCCTAAGAATAATGAGGAGAGCAATATCCACAACAATGGAGTAACCATTTTTAACCATTGTTACAATAGGGAACATTCTTGCTCAAAGAGACATTAAATAATTTATCGCGACCCATTGTTGCAAAAGCATGGCTAAACTATTTCTTATAGTTTATGTTTCCATTGTATTTGTATGTATAGGTTAACTTAGTAATTAGGTGTCCTATGTGTGAACTCAATAAATCTAAATCTAAAATAACATACTGCGATCATCGTAGAAGCCTAACAATGGACACAAAAGATGAAAACAATGCCTTCCAAAAAAGAAGGAGCCGAGTTTCAAAATTGGCTGAGTAACAATCACTGCATGCGCGATCGTTGTTGACGGTTTATCGCGCTTGGTGTCAGGATTTAGAAATCAGCAATGCAGCCACACTCAGATCTAAAAGTGGCGTCCACTATTGAAAATGCGCTTTACTTTCCGAAGTAGACCAAATACCGGGGCCTGTGGGGTGGGGGGGGGACGAGAGGGAATTCAGATCACACAATAGGGGAGTGCGAGGAGAGGGGTTCAAGGAGATGAGGGGGGGATAGGCGATCGACGATCGTTTTCATTTCATGTTGCTCAGTATAGTATTTTGCTCGCAAATGCGAAAACCAGCAAGATCGACGCCAGCTACAGATAGTTTTCTTTAATTTGTTTGCTCATTAGTGAAGAGTTATTATTTTTTATATATCAATTAAGAATACTGCCTACTACGATGCCATTAATTTTTTTTAACCATTTAACATAATAAAAAATTATTATTAATTATTGTAGCGACATCGTTTCTTTTAAAACCAATGGATTTGTGTATTATCTGTTGCTAAACTGACTTCAGCAGACGTTGTAGCGTCTATATGACGTCACGATTAAAGGATATGCTGAATGCTTAACCGGAGTAAAGTGAAGACGAAAAATAATTATGCGGAAAAAAATGTGGTAAAAAAAATCGAATAATATATGGACAGGCGAAGGGTACTTCGATAAAGCAAGACCCCCAAGAAATTGAAGAAAAAAAATATGTCAGAAGTGGGGTTCGAACCCACGCCCTCATGTGAGGACCAGAACTTAAACCTGGCGCCTTAGACCACTCGGCCATTCTGACTGTACCAACACTGCAATTCAACCGTTATATAATGTGTACTTAATTCAGATGTTACGTTTAAAAACTTTTTATTTAATATTGAAAACGACTATTCTTACGAAAACGTCGCGTTAATAATATGGAATATCAAAGTTCTCAATAGCGAATTTGTACAGTTGTATAGACGCTCTTCAGACAAGCAATGAAGAATTAAATAGTAACGCATAATGTAATGAAAAACAACTAAAAACCACTAAAGAACAATCAAGACAACCAAAAAATGTTTTCATTTTATATTTTGTTTGGTGTAGTTTGGACATCGTAAAGACACTTGCATACGAGTTTACAGACCGTCTGAAGAAGGGGAATTTCGTTATAACAATCTAAAATTTCGTGAATTCATTTTTAAGGAACTTGAATTATAATCGCAATTCCTCCCAAACACACATTCTATTTTCATTCTAAAGTTAGCTTGCTTTATTTTTCCTATTACTAAGCAGCATTTTATTATTTGATCTAATCTTATCTTGTCTGATTATATCGCAGTTGATTCCATTAGCAAAAAATAGCAGTCAAGGTTATAAATGCACTCTAAACAGCGTAGTATGAAGCCTTGTAGGGGCCTGTGCTTAAGATTTGTTGTGGCCTACCTCCCCTCCCCACCCCTAATAATGGAGCAAAACAATCGTTTTTTTGTTTTTTTTGGAAATTTAGATTTTTTGATAAAACTTTTCAGTAAACGTGTATTTTTTTTTATATTTAATATCGTACTTATTTTATTTTTGCCTTTTACCGTGAAACCCATTCTCGGCTTTTGGCCCCGGTACTTCAGCACCCAAGGCGCCCCCCCCCCCCCCTTATCCCACCCCACAGTCTGAAAGGTACTGAGAAGTAGGGAATCGAATCCTGGGAAAACGAATACCGGGATCCCGACCAATTTTTATTCCCAAAATCTGTGGTTTGTTATACTTACCTAAAATCCGGGATTTATAGATTGAAAGTTTGCTTAATTCATGTAACAATAAATTACGGCTTAATTCATAACTCGTGAATTCTAATATTGTACAATTATTGCATAACTACGAGGTAAAAAAAAAAAACATTGAACAGTTACGTCGCTTTCCCTATCCTTTCTTCTGGACTGTAACTATTCTAACCAAAGTTGCTGAATTTTCGGCCGAGGCTTACTGCCATCGCCATAAACTAAAATTGAGTAAAATCTTATGCTGAATTCGTATTTTGCTTACTAAGGTGTTGAAGTAGAAGTAAGTTAACACGCATTTAACTTGACGCAATGCAGCGTCGATAGGCTTAATCACAGCTACTGAGTGGTTAAAAAAATGTGGTCACGATCGCTCCAGCGGTCAGTAACAGAACCCGTTTCATTTAACTTTCACACCGTATTCGAGATTTTGACCAACGAGAGAGGTGGTTACACGGACATTCAAGATGGAGTCAATTAAAACGACAACGTGTTCACGGTGGTTTCTGCTAAGTCGATGTAGCGTCTCGTTTGTCTAATCCCCCCATCAGTCAAATCCCTCTCTATTCCCATGTCCCCATTCCCCTCGCTTGGCTTTCGACTTCGCATTAAGGAAGTTACATGTTCCACCCTAGCTTCGTGACGTTTACACGCACTCGTTTCAACCAACCAACGGAAAGCAGTCCTCAGACCAACGTAGAAAATGGGTTTTAGGTAGGTACACGTAGGTTATTGAAGTGCTTTAACTCCTTACGTCGACGTAACGGGGTGGTTTGAGAAAAAGCGACTTGAAAGTAGTTTTAGGTGGTTACACGGACGTTCTTAAAGTGTTCTAATCACTACATCGTCGTAGGTTAAGTCGACTAAGCTTCGTAAGAAACCTTCGTGTACCCTCGGTCATGGACCGAGGATACACGGAGGTTTCTTATGTCGCTTTACCTTACGTCGCTTTATCTCAGGTCGCTTTACTTTACGTTGGCTGTTACACGGACATTCAAGTTGGATTGAGTTAAAACGACATCGGGTCCACTGTAGTTACTGCTAAGTCGATGTAGCACCGTGTCTATCTAATCCCCCATCAACCAAACCCATCTTTATTCCCATGTCCTCACTCAGCTAGCTGGGCTGCCGACTTCGTTTTAAGGAAGTGACAGGCTACGGCCTAGCTTCGTGACGTATACGCGCACTCATTTCAACCAACCAAAGGAAAGCAATCCTTACAGCGACCTAGAAAATGGGTTATAGGTGGGTACACGTATAGGTTGGTAAAGCGCTTCGACTCCTTTAGTCGACGTAACGAGGTGGTTTGAGATAAATCGACTTGAAAATGGTGTAGGTGGACACGAACGTTCTTAAAGTACTTTAAGCACTACATCGACGCAAGTTATATCGACCTAAGTAAAGCGATATTAGAAACCTTCGTGTACCCTCGATCATGAAATAGCTGTGAACCTTTTGAAGGGTTCGTAACTGAACTTTCTCCTGAAACAAAGCACAATCCACTGAGTTCATTTAACACGCATTGTCTCTCCAATTTGCGTCATGGAAAAAAGTGGTAGGTTTGAAAACGAAAAGAAAAGCTAATATGTAAAAGTGATGATTTACAAACAATCCTACTACGCTCAGGTGTGGTTTCTGTTTTCCTTACAGATATTTTCTAGATTTAAATCCTTCAGCTTATTGTGCACTTCTAAACAGCAGATTTATTCACCTATTGTGTAGAACTCTACGTTTTATAGGCCTACACACGTTATGGCCAACCTCAATATTTTGTACGTTTTGTTTTCTTTTGTAGTTTATGTCGTTAAGGATAAGAGCAGGCCTTGTGTTTCAGAACGAAAGATAGTTTTAATACACAAAGCTACTTGAGAAAATTGATGATGTGTGTTAACAGGGTTAAGAATTTCAACAGACATTAAAAAAAACACTACAACTGCCTTGTTTCAAAATCAAGTACGAAACGACCTTTTTAACTAGCTGCTGACGTAAGGGTGAACTCCCGTTTCGCAAAATCCCGTTTCGCCAAAAAAAGCAGATTAACGATTTTTGCCTCAGGGCCCAGTCCCGTTTCGCCAAATCCCGTTTCGCCAAAACGAATTTGTCAAAATTTTACGTACACGAAATTTAATGACTTATTTCTATGCAATGGGATTTAAAAGGTAAACATTTAACAGAGACAAGCAGTGGTAGAATAAGAACAATTGAATTATTTGCGTTTTGAAAATTGGCAATACAGTCGGATAAACGTGTTTTCTACGTCAATGCCAAGGTTCTCTTTTAAATAGTTATACACGTGATGGTTAACCTTTTCCAAACGAGAATTCCCGTTTTGCAGAATCCCGTTGCAGATTACAATATTCTTCAAAAATGTAACATTGCAGAAGTTAAAGAGGCATGCTTAGTTGGAAGTAATTTGTGATGAGTTGCGGTTTCTGATGTTATGTGTTTAGCCGCAGCGAACGTGGGAGCACGAGCGAGGCACGAAATTCGAAACAAATTATTCTGCAAAACGGATGTTTGTCTATAAATGTCTGAGCATTATCATGTTATAAATGTTCGTGTTTAAATGTTTTAAATGTTTCGTGTGCCTAAATTTTCGTGAACGGTTTTTGGCGAAACGGGACTGGCCCCTGAGGCAAAAGCTGTTAATCTGCTTTCTTTTTGGCGAAACGGGATTTGGCGAAAGGGGATTTGGCGAAACGGGACGTAACCGGCGTAAGTACCAGTATTTAATTTTTTCGCTATTTTCTAGCAGTTGGAATTTTGCCAAATACCTATTAGTTACTCTAGTGGCATGCCGTTGGTAATGTGTTACATCGTACTTAGGCAATGACTAGAATAAATAATAATTTAACAGAATATAAAGGAGGTCTTCATTTTTTTGTCCGGGACTGACACCGACTAGGAAGCAATCATGCTAGCTACTCATGCTTAGCTATTACCATGGAAATGTCATTTTTAATTAGCAACGTGACTTGACACGATATCAAAAGAGAATTGCATTGCAAAAAAGTTGGTAAATATATCCTAACCGACTCGAGTAAATAATTCTTACAATAACGATAAAACGTAATCCAGGATATAATGATAAGATTTTGTAGCACTGGAACGTAAGAGTGCAAAATATTTCATTAACTCAACACATATTTTGTTCAAGTTTATGCAAAAACAACATTCTTATTTCAGCTTTGTAAAAATTTTACACTTGCACAATTAAATAATATGATACAAAAGGAAAAATTGGTAAGGAAAATTCCCATGGAAACTTCGTTATTACATGGACTAGCTAGCTATACCTGGCAAAGTCGTTGGGTCATTGTAGTCTAACCCTTTTGATTAAATACTCCCTACTAGCGATAAAACGTAATCCAGAATACAATAATACAATTTTCTTGTGCTGTAACATATTAGTGTGACATTATTCCATTAACTCAACACACATTTTGTTCAAGTTTATTAAAGAGCAACATTCTTATTTCAGCTTTCTTAAAATTTGTACACTTACACAATGAAATAAAACGATACAGAAAGATAAAATTGTTGAGGAAATAAGGGGCATCATTCATTTATCGGGAAAAAATAAAAATCTTGAATTTATGAAAAATACAGTGGCATTACGACGTTTTTTTAATACGTGTTTTTTTTTCACCAGGATTTGATTATGGGGGAAAGTTTTACTCCGAAGTAAAAAAATACCTATTAAAATTATCCAAGTTTATTTCTTTTTGTTTTTCTTCTTCTTCTTGCCTTCTTCCTCCTTTTCCTGCTCTGGTGATTCTACAACAACTACAACAACAGTTGTTTGATTGCGGTCGAGACACGAATAAAATCCAACATTGATCCCTAATACGAGCCCAATAATAACGCCTATCAAAGCACCAAACAAAAAACCCTCGGGAACTTCTTCCAACTCATCGATAATTTTCTGTACAAAGCCATCACAAAGCAATATAATGAGTGCCGCACTTACGCCTATGCACAGAGCAGTTGGTATTCCAAATATGTATCTGTCTAAATTTCTTTCTACTTCAGTGCCGAGCATATCGAGCATTATAAACACAACGACCATTCCAGCGAAAAGGCCAACCAGTACTGCAACAGCATTTAGCACTATGCCAATAAAAACACCAGCAAGGATTCCAGTGGCTATGTGCCCTGTTCCCAGCAAGTATCCCGTTGAAATAGCTCCAGCAATTCCTCCCACCACTCCTGCAAAGCCAATGGTGCTGACCCGCATGCTTGTAGCTAAGGCTGCCAGACAACCACAATACAGACCTGCAGAAAAAGGTAATTATTGGTATAGGAATGTGGGGAAGTGGGATGAGGAAGCTAGTTGAATTGACCTGTGTAAAATTCTTTTATTGGTATTCCTCATTCATTGGCAGGGTGTGGAAAAGTTTTTCTTTGACATCACTATCGCACACAACAAATTTCATCACTCTGGGGTTACATCTTGAGGTGCCCCAAGGGCACTCAAGTTTGACATTTTACGGCAATGGGTGGAACGGCGAAAAAGGGAAAAATTATGATTTGACTGTTTTAAAATCTTATTTTTTTAACTCTCTCAATCAATTCTCTCAGAAACTACGTTAGTATGCCAAAATTGCAAAGAATAATTGCAAAGATGCTTATTTTTCTAAAAAAAAAAACCTTTGGGAATAATTTATTACCGTAAATTGGCCGAAATGACCTATTAGGCTATTTTGGCCCATAACTATTACTTAATATACTATTGCGCGGAAAAATTCTTTTTTGGTAACTACGGCTACCTTTCTTAGTCTCTAAGTGTTTCAAATGAGATAATACCAAAATTGAATTTTAAATGAGTCAAATTATTACTTTTGCCTTTTCGCGGTTCTGCCCATTGCTGTACAATGCTAAACTTGAAGGCCCTTGTTGCACCTCAAGCATGACTCCAGCGTGATGAAATTTAACTTTTAGGCCCTTGGTGCACCTCAAGACATGACTCCAGCGTGATGAAATTTAACTTGAAGGCCCTTGGTGCACCTCAAGACATGACTCCAGCGTGATGAAATTTAACTTGAAGGCCCTTGGTGCACCTCAAGACATGACTCCAGCGTGATGAAATTTAACGTGAAGGCCCTTGGTGCATCTCAAGACATGACTCCAGCGTGATGAAATTTTTTGTGTGTGGTAGTGATGCCCAAGAGCAACTTTTTCACACCCTGCCAATGAAGTATTCCAAAAAAATGCTTTCTACACTCCACCCTATGAGACAGTTTTGTTTTAAAGTCATCTTGTTGCAATACGTTAAATTAGAAAGTTGCAAAGCACCATGTGAATAGTCAATAACAATTAATCACTCGTTTTATTTGACAAAACTACAACTGAATACAAAAACTACTACACTCGTTTTTATATAAAATGGTGAAAACGTACCCAGTATTGCATGATGACATCAAGGAGCAATGCAGTGAAACACAATTCGTGGCAAGATTTAAGCGCATTTATTGACATTAAACTAAAAATAACAATTAAAGTAACCTATACATTACGTCATTCAGAAAATTGTCGTGGCATCAGTTGAACTTAATAATTACTCTTGAATAATTAAAGTATGCTCTACAACTATCTAATTTTCAGTTATTGCTACGCACAGTGTGGACGGTATTCCGATTACGTATATGTCTAAACGTCTGTCTTCCTCACTGACAAACATACCCTGCAGTAGAAAAGCAACGACCACTTCAGTGAAAATACCAACCAGTGTCGCGACAGCATTAAGCAATATGCCAGTAAGGATTCCAGTAGGTATGTGCCTTGTTCCAAGAAAGTAGTCAGTTGAAATTCCACCCACCACACCCGCAACGCCAATATTGGCGACCCGCATACTTGTTGCAAGGCCTGCCAGGCAGCCACAATAGGAATTTACGGTACACATTTACGATATGGTCGACTCAATCATGTTGTCAAGACCATTGTAGGTAGAACTATGTAGTCACAATCATCCTATTTTTGAGTGTTTTTTTTTAAAGAAATTATTACAGAATGAAAGACAATCGCATGAGAAACCTTGGCTTCTTCGGGCACTTATTTGTTAATATCTAACTGGAGAATTGCTGCCCTTTAAAATGAAGTAGTAAAAATCTGCAATAAATAAATGACCAACACAGGAATATTTGGATTTAAAAATGGTAAAAACAAAACAATGTTGTGGGAAAAATCAGTGGATTACGATACGTGAAATATTGACAAAGCGAGCCAAGCAGTGTCATGTATATTCCACCACAGAATATTAACTTTCTGAGTTCTGTGTTTTGTTGTCTAAAAATTCGTAGTTTGCCAAGAAGTTCACATCAATAAACACAATAAAACTGCGTTTCTTCCGTA
Source organism: Lithobius niger (assembly GCA_023313725.1). Taxonomy (NCBI): domain Eukaryota; kingdom Metazoa; phylum Arthropoda; class Chilopoda; order Lithobiomorpha; family Lithobiidae; genus Lithobius; species Lithobius niger. Next base: position 42,380 of record JAHWFP010027044.1, read on the forward strand.
ATTATGAGAACGACTTAACGTTTTAATTTCTGTTTGACAGTGGTCCAGACTTAGGCATGAAACATAATGCTACTGTATTTATTGATGTGAATTACTCAGCATATTTTATTTTCACGTATTTTTTGAGTGTTTGGTTGTCGGGCTAATATTGTTGTATGTTTCAGTAACGGTAGCAACTTGTTCCGATTTACCTAAAATTTTCTGAAGAATAGCTTTTAATCAGGAGTTCAAACACAATTCAAACCTGAATTATTTTCAATTTATTCGGCTTTTCATGCTTGCGTTTTTGTCAGTTGATCATTTGGTGTATTTATGAATATATTTTTTTTTTAAACTTTTAAATCTTCTTCAGTTTAAAATAGGAGGAATGTTTTCCGGATTCAAATCAAATGCTTACTCCGAAAATACGGACAAGAAGACGTAAGTACACATCCACAACAACAACAACACGAAAGAGGAAATGTTTCTCTTCCAATGGCAAAATAGTGACTTCGGTGGACTTTTCGACAAAGATTGAGGCAAACTTAAACCTACTAATGAAAACCTACTAAAACCAAAAGGAAAACGAGGATCTTAAAACTGGATTCTCGACTTTTCATCTCATAATTCCTTTAAAACATTGAGCTTACCAAATTACACCACTGAAATGTGATATCTCCACAAAACAAAACTTGTTAAGGAACCCCACCAAGCCTTTTGATCGTTTAATGCCGTTATATCGAGCACCAAACTTTTTTTTTAGCACGTTCATTCCACCGATTAAGACTTCAAACAATAAATGAAATACTTTAAAAGTGTACAGTAAGTAGTTTTCAAATTGTTCACTTAACCTACGAAGTAATATTAAGAAATCGGTGGGAATCTTGCCATTTAATATCAGGACTTTAAAATGGCCAAAAAGCTTGTCTGGAATCCTGAACAAGTTTTCTTTTGGAGATATATTTTATACGTCGCACACTACGCCCTTGCTCTATTGTGTATTTATTTTTGACTTATATATTTTTGTGTTAATTTATTATTTGATTCACTAAAATAAAATCATCCACAGTGTGTTTGTATACTATAATTCCTCTTTTCAATCCTTCGGATAATTAACAAAAAAAATCCTTGAATCTATATAATTTAGACTGTACTGTAGGTTGAATTTCCCCATCAGTGATATGTAACCATAAATTGACACCTTGCTTGAAGGACATATGTTTCCTTTTAAGGGCAAGTCTTATAGCAGTGCATTAATTAATGATTAATTTTCGCATATAATAACCAAGGTAAAATTCTGATGCCTGAATAGTTTTGATATGCTTGTTAGTCAACATCCCCCAAACCCCAGGCCAAATTTTATTGACTCACAAACTGAAAACCCACAAACAGAAAAAAAAAGCGTGTGGAAAATTTGAACTGAATCCGAGAATGAAATGAAAATCGTGGGGACAGACAAATAAAAGAACAAGACAGGATGAGAAACTTTGTTGCTGTGTTTCGCACCGTGCTTCACTTAAAAAGAGCCCCTAACTGATCTATCAAATACTAATCTAACAGCTTGTAGCTAAAATGAATCATGGACTTTCAAGAGAGCATAGCTTTTGGCTCTGCAGTTGTAAAATCGAAACCAAACACCCAGAAATATGAGTTCTGAATCAACTGCAGTGGTGCCCAAAGAGGTGGATCAGTGAGGAACAAGTCTTCACTGACATTTTAGGGAGGGGGGAGGTGGAAAATATTGATGTATTTATTATGTACCAACAACACACCACCAGTCACCACAACACAACATAACGAAGAGACAGTCAACACAACACATACATCTACGAAAATACAATTTAAAAAAAGGTTTAAGTCTATAATTTTATGCCCATTTGAATACTGACTGAAAACGAAATAGAACAGTAGAAGTTGTTGCAGCACCCAGCTGCTATGATGGAATAGGAATAACGCATGTGAAAATAACATGGCCGAAAGTGTTTGTGTGTGGGGGATGACACCCCAACCACTAGTCCAAGTCGAAAATATATGAGTACCATTTTGGGGCTGGGGGATGCATTTGATATGGGAGGGTAACTCCTTACTAGGCGGGGGGATAGGCACCACTGAATGACTGTAATTTTTTTTATTCTTCAAGAGAAAGCCGCATGACAAGCACGGAAGCATTTGAAAAAAAATCGCTGCCAATTCAATTCACTGCCTGGGAGTGAGTAGTTTGAGATACTTCCGTGAATGTTACACTGTTCTTAGTTTTTTACGGTTTACTTTTGTCCGTAACGTTCGCAGGTGTTAAAAAATTTCGTTCTGTCTTTTGGGGTGGTGGCCCTATGTAGTGATTTCTTTAATCTTTCACAATTACACCCGTTGTCTAAGATTCTCGGGTAATAAAGTTACAAACGTGATTACTTAGAATGAATAGGCTCTATGTTGCAGCCGATCAAAATTGTATGTGAAAACGACCCCCTAACATGTTATAACCTCACCCATGTTTAATTTCAATTGTTACATGGTGGGCCCTGGTCAATTCGTCTGTTACACCCTGTAAATTACTAACTATGGTAAGTAAAGTCCAGGACTCAGCACCGAGAACAAGTTTTTTTTATCAGTATTGGAATTAATATTGAAGCAGCACTAACATTTTAAAAACTGCACACTTGCTTGTTCATATTTATTTAAGGACAATATTCTTGTTAAACTTTGTTACACTTATACACTGGAAAACAAATAGTGACAATAGGTAAAATATCCAAAGAATATAAAAACCTAATTTAATAAAGGAAAAAAAACTGAAGAAAACTGAAGGTATGAAAAGTGCAATATTAATATTGTTTACAACCAGAACCTTTGGCGACTATACGGTTTCACAGACCAAACTTTATAAAGCCACAAAAAAATTTTAAAATAAATTCTAGTTGAAGTATGTTTTAGGCCTCCTTTTCTTTTTCTTCTTTTTCGGCTTTTCTTCTTCTTTCTTTTCTTCTTCTTCGGGTTCTGGTTTCCTTTCTTTCTTAGTAACTGTTGTTCGATTCCTTTCAAAACATGAATAAAATCCAACATTGGCTCCTAAAATGAGCCCAATAATAATTCCAATCAAAGCTCCAAACAAGAAGCCCTCGGTAACTTCGGTCAGTTCGTCGATAATTTTCAGTACAAAACCGTCACAGATCTTTATGGTTAATGCTGCACCTAGGCCTATGCAGAGAGAGGTTGGCATTCCGAATACGTATTTGTCTGAATCTATGTCTCCCTCATCGCCGGCCGTGTCGAGCATTACAAATAGAACCACCATTCCGATAAAAAGACCGACCAGGATCGCGAGAGCATTTAATATCACGCCAATAAATATGCCAGTAAGGATTCCAGTAACAATGTGCATGGTTCCGATCGTGTATCCGGTTGAAATTGCCCCAACAATACCTCCTAGAAGTCCTGCAAAACCTATGCCGGTGACCTGCATACTTGTAGCAAGGACGGCCAGACAACCACTGTACAAACCTGCATAAAAAGGTAATAATTGGTAACGTACCTATTTTCTGTGGGGGGAGTGGGAATAAGTCTATTTAAGTATGTTTCGTAGTTGCAAAAATTGGGAGGAAGGAACTAAAAAAAATTTACAAGCAAACTTGGAAATTAAGTGTGGCCTTTGTCACTGTGCTTGCAGCAATGACCTCGATAGTTATGTTCAAATAGCAACTTTGTAACTGAGCAGTGCGACAAGCTAATTTTAAGGCTTATACATGGGCCGAATATAATAAAAGTTTCATTTGGGGAATGTAGGATTACATTTTATCGCAGGACATTCACAAAAATGTCAATAATTCAATGATGAGACGCCGCACAGCAGTTCTTTAAATTTGTACAGTGTATCAACGTGTGGTATTGTATGTGGTGAAGGTTTAAAGTTACTTTGTCTTTTTGTATGAGAGATGGATCAAAACATCCATTAGCAAGTCGTAGAGCATACTCTAAGTAGTCATTTACAATTTGTCAATAATTCAATATTTAGACGTCACACAGTAGTTATTTACATTGCTACAGTGTGTGAACGTATGGTGATGGTGCATGGAGCATGTTTAAAGTTTGCTCGTCTTATTGTAGAAGAGAAAAATACCAATTGAAAAGTTGTTGATCACATTCTGATTAGTTCAGATATCTAACAGCACTGCGATGAATGATAAAAGATACATATCACTGTAAATAATTCAAAAGTAAGTCGGCAATAATTTAATAACGGTACCACGCTGGAAATGTTGTAGTACTGTAGGACCCTACTTAATAATTTAATTTTTTTGCCAAAAGAAAACGAAAAGAAAGCACAAAAAGAACCAATGACACCAGCGTAGAAACCGATAAAACAGTACTTGAAACATCAGAATCGGCAAAGAAACTTCCGACAGATCTCCATAGATAAAGGCTTCTTTGAAGGATATAGTATTATGTAATAAAACCAAATGGGCAATCAGTCTATACGGGAAAAAATTCTTCCACCAATCACGGATAGCTGTATTTACCGCAGTAGATGTCTATGTGTAGTTTTAACCTGCTCTAACTTCACAGGATGTCCACGTGTCTCACTGTTCTCCATCACAGCAACAAAAAAGTTAAGGGGTCTACACTCAAATTACCACAAAATACTGAACGTCATGTATGGTTACACTCTTAAATGACACAGCCGGAGAGTGTCCAGTTAGGCTCGACTAATCTTACATTCCATAGTTTAATTTTAGTTTACTGACCGACTTTGTGCAGGCTCGCTGAACAGATTCAGTACTCTTATTTCTAACTTCATTTACATTTATTGGAATTTGCATTTTAAGAAACTTCTTAACTCCTATGTAATATCATTCAAACACAATTTTCTTAGAACATAGAAAACAGAATTAGAACTGAATTCTAATCCTTCAAGATAACCCCTCCTTCTATACAGCAGGAATTAGAAAACAATACAACAGTTTGCTTCAGTTTGCACACAATGTGACACTCGGAGAGTTTATAAATAGTTCCATTTGGAAAGAGGAGTGATGAACAGTGGTGGCAATGTCCAATTTTATGACGGGAAGAGTGCCCACTGTGGCGACGTTTGATCTTATAAAAATGCATCAACCGTATGAGGCATTTTAAACAGTCCTACACAATAGAAAAATTGATAGGGCCAGTACACTCAATACTAAGTACCAGCGCAAGAAAGAGTGCAAGATTTTCACGAGATGCAACGGTATGGCAGCGCCATTTTTTGTATCTCAAATGCGTATGACGTTAAAAGTGTTTTTTTTTTAAATAATTTTTACTGATTGTTGCATCTCATTTTGGTGGACCATTTGGAAGAATCGACTCAAAGCGGTACTTACAAACATATGCATACTCAGTTTCAAATGCAGGCCGGACAGCTCCAAAGTATAAATTCAGTGCATTTAGTTAATATGCCTTTATATAACTGACAATGCATGCGCAAAATTTGTTGCATTATGTCGATAGATGGACAGCACCATCCCAAGCTAGATCGTAAAAGACCGACATTGTTTTGGTTTCGAAGCAATGACGTTTCCAATAGTAGCATCTTCGGTAATCTCCTGCATGTATAGAGGACTAGAAATACTTCTGCTGTACCTGGCGTGTTGTATTAAGTGGACTGACCGAACAGTCGAACATCCCTGGTCCAGACTTCTTGTGATCTTACTCAGTACATCTATTGGTTGATGGGCATAAGCAACAGATGAGGCTGGTTTGATTCTAGGCACCAGTATAATTTGGATCTTTAATATACTGGATACGTCTTTAGTAGTCGTGATACGATCATATATGAGTAATTTCCTCCAACATTTAATCAGAGTAACAAACGTCAGATTCACTGCAACTACTCAGTGTACTCTTGATGCGCACTTAACTTTATCATGCATAGAATTTCACTGCATAGGACGTTGGTGGAAGGGGAAAGAAAACGTATTGGCCGCGTTTTTGTCAATTTTATTCGTTACAATGGTGTCAAAGAAAATGAATGATAATTCGTGGAAATGGAAAAATAATAATAATATTATTCAAACACGAGCATGGTATGCAACGCTCTTATAATCCATTTAGAAAGTTGCAACAAGGTACGGTCATAACGTACGTTCGTTATTCCAACATTTAATCAAAGTTGTCAACCTCTGATTCATTGTAGCGATTCAGCCTGATGTTCACTGTCTCTATCATGCATAGTGCTTCACTGTACTGCACCTTGGTGGAACGTATTAGCCTCATTTCTGCCAATTTTATTTCGTTATAGTCTTGTCAAATAAACTGAATAATAACTTGTGGAATTAAAATAAAATAAATAAAAAATATATAAAAAAAAATTAATAAATAAAAAAATAAATAAAAGTATTAATAATAGAGTAATTAGAACATGGTCAGTAACTCTATAATACTCCAGGTAAAAGTAGCAACAAGGATGCAAACATAACGTAACTTGTAGCAACTTTTACCCTTGTTATGGCCGGAGATTATGACAAAACAGAAGACAAATAAATAGTGCCTACCGAATCCAGGGCTCCTTTGGGCATTTGTTTTTGTATTATCTAATTACAGTGCTGTGTCTCTTCAAAAGTGAATCCTACCAAAAATATTAAGGCTTAGGCTGGCACAAACAAAAATAAAATTTGGCGAAAGACATGTGGATTAAAATATGATAGAAAAGAGAAGGGTTAAATATCTCATAGAATTATGAGTTTATGTGTTGTTTATGGAATAGTGCGTCAGGTTGTAAGGACGTTGATCGGTGTGTTTGTCTGCCTGACACATGTTCAAGCATCAAATAATTTCAGAGATATTCGACTTTCCCTATCAGCATAGTTTCTCGGTCTTTGGCCAACACATTCGTAGGGCTAAGGAAGCTCCTTTAATGATGGTGGCCGAGCCAATGCACTACATGAACAACCCAACCCTTTCCACTGAAGTCTCAACATGCGAATAATTCGAACTTTATTTACTAGATTACTGTTAATAATAAAAAATGTAAAATCTTGGTCAGTGATAGAAGCCTAATACCGAAAGAGTCAAATAGAAATCCGGTGCAAAATGAATCAATATAATGTTAAAAAGGTACATAACTATCGACCCAACAATATCTCAACCAGTTCACAACGAAGTTATTTTGAAGTCAGTCAATGAGTAGTGCATCACGAAGCTTCAAAGCCCATCTTGTCCGGTCAGGGTTGAACCCCAGTTGTTCACCTAAACTGAAAAATGTACTAGAATGAAGGATTGGAAATTTAGTGTACTGATAGTTCTTGACGAAGAGTGACCAACTCTTTACACAACACGCTTCTCTGTTAGGGATTTCATAAGTTATACCTTTTTGCAATAAAACAGTACTGGTAGAGTGTATTAGCGTGATGTGGATTCGATAGGCTCGTGAATGCTGATTTCACACACGTCTAGGTTAGAAAGGCTAAAATAAACCGAATTAAAAACGCACTTTCCAATCTAAACAATGTTAAAATTGTAGAGAAAAGATTGACAACTTTTAATACGACATGCAGGCTATAATTTTGCACACTGAATTTTGGATATATTGTATGTTATGGTATTTACGGTGTGATAAAAACTCACCCGAAGAACAACACATTCCTAGTACTCCTATATCGGGTTGTAGGGAAGGCATGACCACTCCTGCCGCAACGTGGACCAGCAGATGTAGGAATTTTAAATTACTATCCTGATGTACTTGCTTGTATCCACGGTCCCTGCCCTTTTTTGGTGGCTTTTATTGCTCTTTTCCTGGAGGTACTTAATTTTATCAATAAGAGACTAATCAATCCTAATGGAGCCAAATTATCTTCAGCATGAAAAGTGAGCAACTATAATGCTCTATGCTCGTTGGCTAATTATTTGTCATCCTTAGCTAATCACAATGGTTGGTTGAATGGTGTTTTTCGTTTACTACTATTATCAGCTAATTTACATTCGTTTACCACTTGAGTCGTAAATTCAAGGTTTTATAATAGCCTGGATGTAGGAATAAAAATGGCAACCTTTTATCTATAATTCGCAAAGTTCTTCACCTACATTAATATTATTCAGATTATCGAAAGATTATAGGCTAATATTTTCCATTTCAGATAAAAAGGACTTTCTATCGTCATTATGTCAACTGCCTAAGCAGCTACACACTCTCGAAAACCTTGAGAGCTACACTACGTCTTTTCCTATTTGTTTCGGTAATTAGAAAAGAAAAACTATAGAGGATGTAAAAAATGATAATTGGACGTGCCTGCTATTATTTAATTCGGGCACACAAACATCTTTTCCTTCGTTCTTTTCCACAAAGGTTTGTTAATTAAAACCAATTAAAATTAATTAAACGTCGCACTTTCTCAACACTTCTTAATACTACTATAGTAATAAACAAAATTGAACAAACTAAACTTGCTTAGGCAAAAAATCTAACAGCAGCTTACCAGCAAACAGGAACTTTACACCCATCAGTCCACAAAGAGTACCAAAACCAGCAGTAGACGCAGTTAGAAAGACATACGAAAGAATGTCAGCAATGGGTAATCTGGCCACAGCAAAAAAACTGAAGATAGCAGCAAAAAGAAAAGCAATGCTTGCTGCTTGCATTGCATCTTCTCCTGGGATCTCGGGAACTTCTCTGGTCGTGAAATAGGCAGTATAACGTGCCATCAAGTAGGCACCAAAGAATATATCCACTGCATCCAATGCTGGGCTCAATACCCGCTCTGCTCGGCGGCCTAAAAATAAAAACATGTGTATTAAATTAATGTCCTTATCGACTACCCATTTGATGAAAGTTAGGCAGTACAATGTGCCACCAAGTATGCACCAAAGAACATATCCACTGTAGCTAAAGCAGGGCTCAATAACAGCTCTGCTCACCAGCATGAAAATAAATACTATTTGAGTATTACATTTTTGTCCTTAGGAAAGGTAGGCTTTATAACGTGCCATCCAGTATGCACCAAAGAATACAAAGTGGTCCACAAAAAACTGACGACCAAAGATTTTCTAAGTCCAACGTTTCTAGTTAGCACCCCTCAGAATCAGGATAGGACAGAAATAAAAGCTAATAAAACGGGAAGATTTCTGTCCTCTCCTGGTTCTGAGGGGTGCTAACTAGAAAAGTTTTTTTTGTGGAACACCCTGCATCCATTGTATCCGAAGTAAGGCTAAATATCCGCTCTGCTCACCAGCCTGAAAATAAATACTATTTGAGTATTAAATTATTATTGTCCTTATCGACTGCCCCTTTGATGAAAGGTATAACGATCAATGAAGTAGGTACCAAAGAATATATCCACTGTATCCGAAGCAGGGCTAAATATCTATTCTGCAAGCTAGTCTAAAATTACAATTAAAGTTCTTAGCGACTGCCTATTTGATGAAAGAAGACGTAGTATTAGGAGCAGCATAATGACTTCCATAGGAAGAAGGTGTGCCAGCAAGTAGTTACTCTGATGCAGCATTTTACTAGAACAGAGACCAGCTTGGAGGAAAGTAAGTGATCGTAAAAACGCATTTTAAACGATTACTGATTCATAGCATTGCAACAAAATACCGCTTCATGTCAAGGTAAAGGAGAAACTTTACAGTTCAACAAAATTGTCAAATTTAGGACATTAAAAACAATTTCCTTACCTACCAACGTGGTACAGGAATTTAAACAAAGGTGCCTTTTTTATTTAAATTATATAACTGAAACATGATCATAGTTTACTATTCGGTTCAACTTCACTAAGTCCATTCAGAGTAACCGGATGAGCACGTAAATGAAAAACTGCATAAGATTCGTATTATACATAGTGATAGATTGTCTGCTGTAATACCCAAAGTGCTTCTATGAAATCGATAATTTGGGTGCTTTAGCACAAAACTCCTTTCCAGATATAATTAAACCTGGAAAAGTGTTTCATGCTAAAACACCCAAATTCTTGATTTCATACAGGCACGAGTGGAATTCGGTTTGAGAATTTTTGTTTTTCTTTCTGCAAACCGATTCTCTAAAGCAATTTTGTTCTACGGTTTCGTTTTCGATTCTCCTTGTAATTCGGTCTCGCTTTCGATTTGCTAGGGTCTTTTCAGTTATAATACAACGAGTGCATGTATTAAATCGAGAATTTGGGTGTTTTAGCACGAAACACCTTTCCAGTTTTAATTTCCCGAGACCGAAGTCGAAGGAAATTTGTTGGAAAGGAGTTGAGTGCTAAAACACCCAAATTATACATTTAATACAAGCACGAGTGAATTCGGTTGAGAATTTTTGTTTTCTTTTCCCTAAAAGATTTGCGGAAGGAATTTCGGTGTTAGGGATTCGGTTTCGATTTAGAATCTCGATTTCGATATACAAAGTAGTTTTGATTTACGGTGTTTAGTTTTGCGTATAATGTTTAACTTTTATGTTTGGTTGACGATGTTTAACTCTTATTTGGTGTCGCGATAACATCCACCATCGCATTTCATCAACCAACGTGTAATTTCGTTCGCTACGGCATAGGCATTTCGTATTACGCCTAACCTCATTTTTATGTTGTTGATGCCCCAAATGAAACGTATCATAACCAGGAAGCAGCTTCGTTTATCCGGAAAAACCCGATGATTAACGAAGCTGACGTCAATTCCGTAGGCACAATAAGGGCATAAAAGAAAGCAGTATCATCTAAGTGAGGTATACTGTATAGATCTGTTGTTTGTTTGTTAGCGCTCATTGAGAAAAGCTTCGATCTGTATAATTACTGAAGGAGGAGGTCCGCATTCGGTTTCGGTTTAGATGAGCCGGGTTCTTCCCAGTGTAATCCGACCATGGTCCTCATTTAGTGAAAAGAAAACAAATATTCTCATAATAATTTATTCCGTACGCACAGTATTAATATTATTAGAGATATCAGGACCAAGGCCTCATGTTTCCCAAGTAATACCACAAATTATAAGAAATAACTGGATGAACGGTGCTGGGCAAGCGAGCGAAGTGAAAAAGGCTGTATACTAGTAAACGTCAAACTTTGATATCCTATAGTTTTGGCCAGAATTAACGGAGACCAACGAAATTCGGTATTTGAGGTCGTGTCGTAACTATTCCACTGCATTAAAAATTTTATGACAACAATCGAACCGTTCAACGAACACAGTATGGCATCTTCCTATTGTTGTTGGGACTCTTTGCCCTCACCTGGAGGACGAACCAATGGCCCGATTTTCAAGTTTTATAGCTTAAAATGTAGACATGGACTTGGCCTAGGGCCTTTGAGCGCTATTTTAATGTGGCGAAAATATTGTTGTTGTTGTTGTTGTTGTTGTTGTTGTTGTTCTTGTTGTTCTTGTTCTATCAGCAACAATTTGTTAGTCAAGTCTCAGGGAAAGGGCAGTACAGGGGGGGGGGGGCGCGCGGGGACCTTTGGGGTACTTTATGATGATTATATGGCTGGTTCGATTTGTTCTTCTAATCATGACTTGTGTACCAAATTTCATGTTATTAGCTCGATTTGCAAGAATTTGTTGGCCTAGCCTCGTGGGAGCGGGTGGGGGAGCCTGCTAGGGCCCTTGGGGGTCTTTCATGGAGATTTCCATGTCCGGTTTGAGTTGTACGGCTAAGAATGACTTGTGTGCCACATTTAATGCTTTTAGCTTGATTTGCAAAAATTTGTTGGTCCGTCTTATGGGAGCGGGTGGGGGTAGCCTGCGAGGGCCCTTGGGAGTCTTTCATGGAGATTTCCATGTTCAGTTTGATTTGTGCTGCTAAGAATGACTTGTGCAGCAAATTTCATGTTTTTAGCTCTATTTGCGAGTATTTTCTGGTAAAAGCCTGAGAGGAACATGGGGGGGGGGGAGAGGATAATGGGGCCATTGGGTGTCTTTAGTGGAGATATCCATGTCCGCTTCGATTTGTACTGCTAAGAATGACCTGTGTACCAAATTTCATGGTTATAGCTTGATTTGCAAGTATTTATTGGTCATGACTCAGTGGGAGCTGGGGGCCCTTGGAAGTGTTTTATAGGGAGTTCCTTGACTGGTTCGATTTGTACTTCTTAATAATACATACCAAATTTTTTAGCTCGATTTGCAAGAATTTGTTGGTGATAGTCTCAGGAGGGGGGAGGGGCTCTGGGGCACTTGGGGATATTTCATGGGGGGGGTCCATGACTGGTGCAAATTTCATACTTTTAGCTCGATGTACTTCATGTTGTTGCTTAAAAATAATTGTACTATTCAGGATTCGAGTATTATAATCAAGAATTTGTTGGTCAAGAAACACGGGGGGCACTGGGGCCCCTTGGAGGGATACTTCATTTAGGTTCCATGGTCAATTCAAATTGTACTGCTAATAATGACTTGTGTAAAATATTTCAGGTTTTTAGCTGGATCTGCAAGCGTTTGTTGGGCATGCCTCAGGGATGGGACACAGGGAAGTGCTTGGGGAGGAGCACTGGG
>JAHWFP010027045.1:0-35251 GCA_023313725.1 Lithobius niger
AATTACGCCGGGCCTCATCTCAAGTGGGCCTTTCGACCATCAACTCTCCTCTCGATCCCTCGTCCAAATCGTCACGCAGAAAACACGACGTTTCAAGCAGTGAAGCCCACAACTTCGTTGACCCCGTGGACCTCGCCGGCACGCCAGGCCAACACACGTGTGCTGGTCGCGTCTGCCGACTGTCATGAAAGTCGCAAACGCTTTTCGCACGTCTCCGACTCCGTCGCCCAAGAACGCAAGCATACAAACCGCCTTTCGACCATCACCGATGCTGATTCCCAACATGGCGCAGCACGGCACTGTCAACGACTCTTGCTTAAACGCAAGCGTTCTTTGCCGCGCTGCCTTTCATCCACGTCACCCGATGCTGTCCAGGTTGTCGTATCGCCGTACACTGCTATGTCCGATCGGCACGCTGCCCCACCAACGACGCTGTCTTATGCTGAGCTGCGAAAACACTGACTGCCTTCCCAAGTTCGGCCTTTCGACCATCTCTGCAAGCCGACCCCCGTTTCGACCTCGGCCTTTGCAACCTTTCTCCCCTCATCTCCTTATGATCGATGCCGCATTTTTCGCACATAGCCCGCTCGTGTGCGCCGGACCGACACACATGAGTGGGTTGCGTCCACTGTCAGCCATGAAAATCGTAAACGCCTTTCGCACATCTCTGACTCCGCCTCCAAGAAGCGCAGACTTTCAAACCGTCTTTCGACCAACACCGACACACAGTTTTCCTGTCACAGCAAAACGCCTGCTGCAAAGCACATTGATTTTCTGGACGGCCCACGAATTTGGATGTTTGTTTTCACTCATCGCTTCGGCTTCAGATGCTGAGTTCTTACCGACCCCCACCTGTCCGCGACGTCCGTCGGGCGGCCGGCTTAGAACCAGCATGCCCATGTCACCAACGACAAAGTTGTCTCTCCGCTTCTAGACATCTAACGTTCTACGCTTCTTCCCGACCTCCTGGCCCTGGAAGAAGATTTACGGCAAGACGAATCGTTCTTCTTTCGACCATGAATCTAGCATCACTCTTCTCGCCCACCACCATCACGGCCGTGCTTTATCTGTTCACCGCCGGCCGGCTTAGACGGGGTTGCCTATGTTGCCAACGAAGATGATGACTCTCCGCTTCAAGACGGCCAAGCCACTTCACTTCCCCCCCCCCTCCGCCCTCTCAGCCTTAGAAGAGGAACGACGGCAAGCCCAAGCACTCTTCTTTCGCTCATGAATTTGATTTTCATTCCTTTCGACCATCACCATCTCGACTGTGCTCAAGCTGATTTCCCAGCGACAGCTCTTCTGCTTCTTTGAACCCGTATTTTCCTGTCTTTTCGACCATCGGCTCGCTCTTCCTCGCCTGACGACGTCCACGCCTCTGTCAGACCTTTATGTCTTATTTCACTCATCACCTCACCCACGGATGGACTCTCCTGTCTTCAACCGTTTGACGACCGCTGGGCGGCTGGCCTCGCCCGGTTGGCCTACGTCGCCAATGGTTGACTGTTTCCTGTTTCATGTGACCTACGCACTCTAGCCCGGTCCCAACAACCTGCGGTGAATTCACGGTAACCATCACCACTCCATGGGCTTCCCTTTCGACCAACTCGTCCTTTCGACCATCCTCTTTCCACACGCAGTCACCTCGTTGCTCGAAGGCTTTTGGATTAGCACCCCTTGCTCATCTTCTTCACACCGGATGCTGCCTCGACGTCTCATGACGCCAGTCAGAACCTCCTCCTGGCTCCATTCCAACCTTTGAACCAGCAAATCATTCTGCACTCCATTTGTCCTTTGACCACATCACCAGCAACACTGTCTAATGCAAGCTACGGATACACCGGCTGCCTTCCCTAATTCGGCCTTTCGACCATCTCTGCCTCTTGCTGCTTGTCTCGAACATGGCTGACCCCACGTCTTAAAAGAATACCAAGTCAACAGTCGCTGCCCATTGCTGCTCATCTGATTCCTGGCTAAAACCCTCGTTTGACTGAACCAACACAGAAGCCGTTTGCACCTCTTGCTGCTTATCTCGACCATGGCTGACCCCACGTCTCGAACGAATATCAAAATAACAGTCGCTGCCATTGCTGCTTGTCTCATTCGTGGCTAAAACCCACGTTTTGAGTGAACCAAGACGGAAGGTGCTTGCACCTTTTGCTGCTTGTCTTGACCACGACTGACCCCCACATCTCGAGTGAAAATTAAGACAACAATTGCTGTCTACTGCTACTCGTCTCTAAAGATCCAAGACAGAAGCCGTCTCCACCTCTTGGTGCTTGTCTCGACCATGGCTGACCCAATGTCTCGAGTAAAAATCAAGGCAACAGCTGCTGTCTTCACTCATGCTCGTCTCGCTCGTGGTTAGAACCCACGTTTTAAGTGCAAAATCCAGACAGGACCGCCTCCATCTTTGACTGCATATCTGCATATATCCCATGGCTTACCTCACGTCTCGAGTTAAATCAAGACAACAGTTGCCGTCCACTCTGGTTCTCGGCTCATCCATGACCCAAAAAAAAAAAAAACCACGTTTTAGAATGAAGAAGTCAAGTCGGACCTCTTACACCTTCTCTCGACAATGTCTTACCCCACGTCTCGTGCGGAAATCATAACATCCGTTGCAATCCGCAGCGGTGCTTGTCTCAAACCTGGGTAATCCAATGTATTGAGTAAAGAGTCAAAACGGATGACGCTCTCTCCTCTTCCAGAATCTCGACGTGGCGGACCCCACCTCTCGGGTGAAGATTAAGACGACCATGGCTGTCTACACCAACGCTTGTCTCATTCGTGACTACAACCCACGAATTAAGTGAAGTTCTCAAGTCAGACAACGTCATCATCTCAGGCCGTTCGTCTCGACCGTGACCACCCCCACACCACGAATGAAGACCCAAACAACTGTGACAATCCACACTGATTCTCGTCTCGATCGTGACTAACCCAAATCCATAAACACTTGGGAAAACCAAAAAAAAAAAGGAGCCAAAACCGCTTACTTAGAACAAACAACCCCCCCGGCCGTCGGCACCATTGTTCCCAAGCCTACGACCCTCCTTCTTCTTCCAGATCTTCTGTCTCAACGAAAGGGCTCGAAACTTCACCCAAACCTTCCTAGTCTAAACCTTCAAGTGTGGCCACCATCATCAAACACCTGGAGAAGGCTGGAATTCATCAAGATGATGCAACAGACAAAACCAACTTTCTCAATAATTACCGAATTTCTGCTCTTTTCAGCTCCTTCGAAAATGACCACCCAACAATAAGAAGACCTATCACAGACTGGGCCTTGTCAATCGTCCTACAATCCCTGATGGAAGCCCCCACGAACCATATCAAGACAGCTACCTCCACCTTCTTACCAGGGAAACTGTCTCCTCCGTCTCACTCGCAGCTAGTGCCCGCTGTTCTGAAACCCAAACCCTATCAGCAGACCAAGCCTACCGCATCTTAGCCCAAATTTCTCTTCAGTAACCCTTCAGCAAAGAGCAGGATTTCGAGCCAAGACTCAAACCATCCAAAACCAAAACCAAAACCCTTAACCTTCCCAGCCCTCTCAACCTTAACAAGTAGCGAGCCGGCACATCTACTATACCCAATCCCAGCGCTTCGCTCTACCTCACTTGAACTCAACACGAAGACATCCGCAGAGGCAGAAATCGACTCTTCCTACCAGTAGACCTCCATACAGGAGAATATTCAGCTGCCATGATCTCCCACTGGATAAAGTAAACTATCGAAGGTCAGAGCGATTTCGACATCATGGGCACATCACAACGCCATCCCAACAGGATAAATTCCACAAGCCGCATCCTGGCGTCGCTCAACGACATTCATCTCCCACTACCTGAGGAACATGTCAAGAAAAGAAAAGGAACTACACCGGCTGGGACCAATCATCGCAGCCAGAACTGTGGTCAAGCCCAAGCACATGACAGAACGAAGCAGAAGCAAGCCAACCCAGATGGAAACAAGCCATCCAT
This sequence comes from Lithobius niger, assembly GCA_023313725.1. Lineage (NCBI taxonomy): Eukaryota > Metazoa > Arthropoda > Chilopoda > Lithobiomorpha > Lithobiidae > Lithobius > Lithobius niger. The sequence goes on from JAHWFP010027045.1 coordinate 3,984, forward strand.
AGAAGGAAGCAAGATCCCTCATTTTACAACGGCCCAAATTCCACGAAAGAGGTCCAAGTTCCTGTTTCATCATCCTGTTCTGAACAAAGTGCAAATTTTTACTACAATAAAAATTTTGGGGGAAGCCTGCTTGCATCCCAGTCAGATCGGTGCCCCGTCAGATCGGTGCCCGTCACCACGTTTGACGGGGTCTGCTGATAATGCTAAATTATCAAGTTAATATGTTTGGCAAACAAAGAAAGAACATTTTGCCGGCCCCCAGCTAGGCCGGCTAAAAATGATTTCTTTTTTGTCTAAAACATACTTAACCTAAGCCCGCCCTACCTCCCCTCTCGAGTCACAGCCTGACAGATTGAGAGGAAAATGTATGCCGAGTCCAACCACGTTCTGGCGTATATAGAGAGGGCTGCGCATGCGCAGTAGGTCATGCAAGCAGGCGGCTACAAGCAACTTAAAAACCTCCAGGGAGACATTAATTGAGGACAATGTAATGCTAAATTATCAGGTTAAGTACGTTTAGGCAAAAAAGAAACAATTTTTAGCCGGGTTTGCTGGGGGCCGGCAAAATGTTCTTATTTTCTTTTGCGACGAAAGATACACTACCTGTAAATTTTACCATTTTAATTTTCAAAGGTTTTTCCCTCTAGAGATTTAATTGTAAATTAGCCAATCCCTAGCTCACTAAACCCGAAGTGCAGGCCTACACTTCCATCCAAAGTACATAAGTGCTGAACGCATGTCACAGTCATCTTTTTCTCTTTAGCGCTCACCCTGGTTGGATGTGTGCTCCGACTCCCTTTACCGAAAGAATAGGGTGCCAAGAAGAGCCCACCAACGAGGAAGAATCCCTCTCCACCTTCGGCTGTCCCCAACTCCGTGCTCCCGCTAGCTTCATTCCATCAGCGCGACCACCTTTTCCCGGCATGTCGCTCGCCACATACTTCACGGACAAGGCTGGACCATCTGGGCACACTTCGTCTGGCTCTACGTCAACGCAAGTGATGCTCCTCGCCGTGACCTGCCAAGGAGATCAACGGACTGGATAGAAAACGAAGGAGCCGAGGATAGATGCTGCTCACCCAGCATTTGCATGTCACCATGCTCATCTACCCTTTTGCCGGCCGTCAACTCACTTCAGCACTTCCCCGCGTACCAGCGGAGGACGAAGCCAAGTCATCATCGTCCTGGACGATTTCTCTTCATGATCTTCGTGATCATTTATTTTCTAACCCTGTTTTGTCAGCAAAGCAACTTGTAGAGGACGAAGACATGACCTCAACAAAGCAAGCAGAACAGAAGTCGGTTCAAATGTCAAGAGCTACAGTAAAAACAATATGGGTCTTGCAGCCCCATTGCAGGGCATGACCACAACCCACCCTGAGGTAGAAACACAGACAGGCACCAATAGGAAATGTCTGCCTCAAGGATTAATGCAAACAGGCTTCTCATGGAGCCACCAGGTCTGCCTGCTGACCTTTTGCTGTACGTACAGTGGAGCCTGTCTGTGTTTCTACCTCAGGGTGGGTTGTGGTCAAGCCCTGCAATGGGGCTGCAAGACCCATATTGTTTTTACTGTATCTCTTTGACATTTGAACCAATTTCTGTTCTGTTTGCTTTGTTGAGGTCATGTCTTCGTCCTCTACAAGTTTGCAATTTACATCATGCCCCTATCTCTGCTACTACGGAGTTGGTTTATCGTTGACCTTGAAACCGGTCATCAAAGTTCATTTTTGGTTTAACCGTCTGATGGCCCATGGATGTTCCAACGTATTCCATGACCATGTTTGACGTATCTGCAATAGGGATGATATTGAGCAGCAACACTTCAGATGAAACACCCTGCATATATTTTTGTCGGCTATAGAAAAATAAATTTTCGCCCGAAAAACAATTTTCTTTTTTTAAATGGCCTTAACTGAATTATTTTGGATTTGGGAGGAGTGACCAAACAACATTAAAAAGTCAGTTGCAACCGGCTGCTTTTTGTTTGTATTGCCTAAACCTGTAATTTTAGCATTCTTGTTCTCAAATGCTCCCAAGAGAAGAAACTTATAGGCATCTGCCTGCCAGCTCGGTAGCCCAAGTGCGAGTGCATCAATCGCATCCCTCCTTTATAAGCGCCGAGGTGCGACCTGCTTCATCTTTCGTTCCTCTTCTCTCAATATGTCAGGTGGTGAATCAAGAGTGGAAGTAGGGTGGGTATATGTAGGGTGGGCAATAAAAAAAAAATCAGATGGTTGCACCTGGCATTTTAATGTTTCTAGTTGCCGCCGAAAATATCATTACCTGTAATGTTAGCATAATAGTAGACCTCATGTGGCCAGGCAGTGCGAGCTGGCACCTCCAAAGTTACAACTTGCACTGTACAAGCAGAAAACTTGAAGAAGAAAAAGAATATACAGAGAAAACAGGACGAAGCAGAAGATTTATTCAGCAAACGGTACATCAGACGTGTATACTGCTTAGAGTTTACAGGGGCTGGAGAACATGTCTGGCAGCGACGATGGGTCCCAGACGGTGAAGGCCATTGGCCTGTGTAGACATCTCTCTCAAGTAATGAGATAATGAAGACGGAAGTGCTTCTCCGTGATGCTGCTTCAAGGATTTCAGAGATCGGTATGTTGCTGTTGAAGGCCCTGGATGTGGTGAAGGCTTTAAATTCATGAGCAGCGATCCTGATGTTGTCTTCTGTATAGCTAATGTTCAAATCCTCATAGGCACTGACGACGACAGTCTTGATCCAAAATGCGATCATCCTGGCTGGAGTCGTACCAAAATCTCGGGCAAAAGGAAGGAAAAGCCGAGTCCTGCCCTTTCGTCACTAGCTGGTGTCGGTTTGTTGAATGTAAAAACGAAGGGCGCGAACAGGACAGAGGAGACGTTCAGGTTCATCCCTCAGGATAGAAGTAAGTGCAAGGATGATTATCAGGGTGGGTGGGGTTCACAAGGCTTCCAAGTATTTGCATGAAAGAAGGGTCTTGGTGTTACCAAAGCTGCTGAATGATTAGGAAAGAAGGAGCATCAAGACGGATCGACGGAAAGCGCCTGTACTTCGCTACAGCATAAACTGGCTGCAAGATTAATCAAAACACCGTTTTTCGGGTTAGCTGGTTGATGTGACAGTTCTCAGAGGCTCGTAAGGTGCCTTCGGGGGAGTTTAAAACGACAGAGAGGTCTTAGTCCAAAAGACGCGACTTACTGCGGGTCAGTCAATTTCAAAAGAATTGATGAGAGGCTAGATGCAGAAGTCATAGAGTCTTGCCTGCTGCTTTAAAAATGGAATTAAGGGCCGAACGATAGACTAAAATGGTAGGTCCTGTGAGGCCTTCCTTGAAGAGATCAGTGAAAAAGATCAAAAGTTCATACAGAGTGGGATCCATAGGATTAACTTTCTGAAGGTAACACCAACGAAACCATCGTTTCCAATGACTGTAGTAAATTCTGTTGGTTGAAGCTCGAACGGCTTTGCTTGCAATGCGGACAGCTTGTTCCTCAAGAATTCCTGCCTCTAGAATGAGTTGGATGATAGTAGCCACCTGTGTAGCCGCAGGACGTCGGGAGACAGGTGTAGCCAGATCCCGTGTTGCAGTGACAGGAGGTCCGGTACGTCCGGAAGCTTTCGTGGATCGTCGATGAGAAGTTTCAGCAGCTGAGGAAATTATGCTGCTGTCGGTCAGTTTGGTGCAATCAGTAGAAAGATGCTTTGAGACGACCTGATCTTTCGCAGGACTTGAATAAGAAGCCTAAATGAAGGGATAAGGTAGACGAAGAGGTTTCTCCATGACAGGTGAGTGCATTTATTGCCCAGGCCTAATTGTCGGAAGCGGGGAAGTCTGACATTGTACCTCGTGGCGAATAGATCGATCATTGGGGTGCCCCAAATGGTGAACAGATTCACAGATGCACATTTAGGGTCCATTCTTCCCGGGAAAACGTGTGGCGAGAGAGGGAGTCTACAATCACGTTTCGATTACCTGGGATGTGGAGAGGCAGAATCGTCATGGCGAGGTCTGTGAAGAGACAAAAGATCGCTGATGTGACTTCGCGGAGCTGGCGAAATCTCATCCCACCTTCCTTTCGTATGTAGGCAATCATCGTGGTGTTGTCTGCCTGGAGGTGAACTTTTTTCCCAGTGACCAGGACCCGAAAGTGGCAAAGGGCGTTGAAGACAGCTCTTAGTTCGAGAACGTTGATGTGGTCATGGTTGAGGGTATTGTGCAATGTGTGCCCCCCAACCTTCCAAGGAGGCATCTGTCAGAAGGAGAAGGTCCGGTTGGGGTTTCTGAAGAGATACTGTCTGGAAGAACACAAGGACATCTGACCACCAAAGGAGATCAGAAAGGCTGAACCCGTGGGCCAACAGGTGACGCTTAGACTGGATGGTTTTCCCCACTTGTCGATGCGAAAATGACGAAACTGACGTGTCGTCCATTGACCATAAGGAACCAGATTTACCATGGAGTCTAATTTCCCTATGAGGAAATTGAGTTTGGGTAAAGTGTAATGAGAACACTGGCGAAACGAGCGCACTCTCGCGAGGAGGTCCGTGATTTTGTCGGGCTCGAGGATAACTGTCGCTGTCGCTAGGTCAAAGCGACACCCAGAAAGACAAAATACTGGGCTGGGATGAGGTGTGATTTGGAGATGTTGATGCCAAAACCTAAGTGCGAAAGAAGAGACGTGGTGATATCCCGGTTGTGAAGAAGAGTACAATCTTGATTCTGAAAGAGCCAGTCATCTAAATGTCCAATTGCGGAGACTTGATGTCGATGGACAGCCGCCAGAACTGGTTTGAGCAGAAGCATGAAGATTCGGGGAACAGTGTTGAGGCCAAAAGGCAAACATTGGAATTCATAAACTCTGACGTCGTGTAGGAACCAAAAGAGATGGCAAACCAAGGCTGAAGGGGAACATGAAGATATGCATCTTAGAGATTGATGGAAATCGTCCAGGCACCCGGTTGTAGAGACTGGTGGATTGAGTCTACAGTTTCCATTTTGAAGTGAAAGTTCTTTATCTTTTGATTGAGGGGTTTCAAGTTGAAGACGAGTCTGTCTCCCGATGTCTTTTTTGGTCGAAGGAATACGGAGCTGTAGAACGTGGGATGAAGGGGACGCAGGCATTCCTTTATTGTACCTTTTGAGAGGAGGTTGTTTACCTCGGACAAAAGATGACTGGAAACCGGGGATGCCAAGTCCCAAGGAGGTGGAGAAACGAGAAGTAGTAAGTTGGAAAAGGTTGGGTAATAGCCATGTCTGATGATGGATAAGACCTGCAGGCTGGACGTTATTTGCCACCAAGTCGGCAGGAAATAACGAAGACGCGCCGACAGAGAGAGATGATAGAAACTTGGCATCAAAGCTTGGCGGGAGGCTTACGTCGAGTGCCTGGGGAGGAGTAATGACTACAGCGATCATGGTTAGAACTGCGGTTGTTATGTCCTCTTCCTCAATTGGAAGAGCGGCCCCGAACGGACTAACTGTCGTAGAGTGGCCTGCTAGAATTCTTGTAGCTACGGAATTTGTTACGTGGTCGAGGCTATCCAACCTTAGTGCCTTGCCGAAAGGGCTTCTGGGTTTTAGCGAAACGCTTTAACTGTTGCTTTGGTCTAACTTTTTTCGGTTTCTGGGCCACATCCAAATCTGGTGCAAGCTTTGGAATGAGGCCGCGAATGAGAGTGTCGGACTCGTGGATTATTTGGCTGTAAAGCGCGTGTCTAGTAGAATCGTTGAGGTTCTGAACAGAGTTGAGGGCAATGTCACGGAGAAGAAGGGTCGAGTTAAAAAGAGCTTTGGTGAACCAGTCCATTGCATGGAAAGTGGCGAAACAGGCCTTCTTAAATGCCTGGTTTATAAGAAACGACAGGCACTGGATCCCAAAGCTGTGACCTTCAGACGACAGCTTTTACCTTCGCATAAAGCATTGGTGACGGTGTTGAAGACATCAACCTGTGACACAGCCTGTAGTCCTAGGCATAGAACCTTGTCGTTGTCTCACAGGACCGTGGAGGGAACAGAAACTTTCCTGGGGATAAGCAAGGCAGTGCCGAAGTCAAACTTGGCTTCAGCGGTCAGGAATTCGTATTGTGTATATGTTTCAAAATTACGTGGGTTGGCTGCACCACCACAAAAAGGCCGAAAGAATCAGGTTTCCCGGTCTGGCCGAGGTGACGGAGGCTCTTTGTCGTGTTTAAGGAGGTCCCCTTTACCGAGAAGGATGTCTCCATTAAGCAAGAGGACCATAAGACGTGTAGTGGAATGGCCCAACATCGAACGTCATTAAGCAATCTGGTCCCCAAGGCCGAAGCTAAAGTCAAAGCCAGTGGAAAGCCCCCTGTTCTTGACAGGTTCCGAGTCTGAAGAAGACGGCTTGTATAAGAAGCAGTCGGGAATAACGTCTTCAACTGTCTTGAGAAGGTCGGATAACGGGTTACCGGAAGGATCTTCCTCATCCTGGTATGTTGACGCAAAGTGAGCGTGGCGAGCGTCCATGTCGTGGTTGGAGGTCTGATCATCTTCTGGAGCGACAGGCGAAAGGACCGAAGTGGAAGGAGAGCCAAACTGTCTCTCGGCCGCTGCTGATGCAGAGCCGACGTCGATATCACTGTCATTGAGAAGAGACTGGGACGGGCGAGCCGCTCGAGGCTGTGAAGGCGGTGTTCCTGGGAGATAAAATGTCGATGGCGAGACGGAAGATCCAAAACGTATAGCGTCGTCGGACCAAAGCCATGACGGCATTTGGCAGAAGGTTGGGCGACAGATGGAGAGTGATGTCGCTTTCGGAGAGGTCTCCTGAGGAAGTAGCCCTAACCCAGTCCCGGGTGTAGGACTCATTATGAAGAGAAACGGCGACAGGTAGGGGACACTGCTGCTTATACTGGAAGGAACGAATGGCTCTATTCATGAGCAGATAAAATTGATCCCTTTAAAGCAGTGGTGTAGTGGTAATAAAATAAGTGGAGGAGCTGTGGGTGGCGGCTGGCAAACCTGGCCCAGAAGATGGGGAAGAGAGCGGGTGGGAGGAACAGCAAGGCTCCCAAATAGCAAAGCTTAAATTTTAAATTGCGATCGGTGGTGTCGCCGTGTATGTATATGGGACAAAAAGTGTAATTTGTTTTTACAATATTCGTGTGGAGAGCAAACACTTGTTTCTGTTAAGGTAGAGTAACCTCCCGTCCCCTTTTGTAACACCAGTGTAACACTTGGCATAGCTCCCACCTGAAAATATGTAACATTTTGTTAACCCCCTCCCCCATCCACCTCACCAGTTCGATCCATTTTTTTAATTAATTTATTTTTACAAGCTTAGTACCTAGAGGGCATAATGACCAGTGATTTTGAGAAAAAAAAATTTCAAGTTGTAAATAGAAGTAAGAAAAATAATTTAGCTAGAACGATTTGGCGAAAATTAGTCCAATACATAACACTTTGTTATACTCTCTCCCAGAGGCGGACTTGCAGTCAAAAGGCGCAGGTCCCTGACCTGGGGGGGGGGGGGGGGGGCACTCTATACTCCACAGTTTATTAAGGATCGGGAAGCTATATCTGGCTGATAGAAGAGGAGGGGGGCAACGACGGCCTGGGGTGCGGTCCCATTTGGGATCTTGGTACCTGGGCCAGTCCGCCTCTGCTTCCCCTCCCCCTTCATAACAGATGGTAACACATTTGCTTCACACTTCCTCATTACGCAATTTGTGAATGACCCTTTGCTAAACTTCATATTGGTATGATTGACTTCCTACTTACTATTTGTCAAGTCTTAGCTGAATGCAGACATTTTTTGCAGCAATTCATTGTTAATGTAATGCAAGCAGCAGCGACGGTGAGGAAGAGGTGTTGAAGAGTGGAACCAAGTCAATCAGCATGGAGAACATGGAGTTGGTTACATTGGCCAGGCGCAACACACATTTCTGATTGATTGCAGTCAGCAAGGCAGCAACTCCATAGTGCATGTTACCATGAAGTGTTGAATACTGACAGTGACTCCAACAACAATACAGATGTTGCGGTTGAGGTGATGAAAAAAATACGAGCATGCCTCTGTTGAGAATATATGGCAGAGTCCGGCCTACCCAAAAAATAAGTGACGGAGCGGCGCTCCCCCAGGAAGAAAAGTGCAGGAGCGCTGCTCCTGTGCACTCCTGCACGACTACACCACTGCTTGAAAGAGGCTCACTAGATGGCGCAGAAGGCCGAACAAAAGATGAGCCCTGCGATCGAAGAGAGGAGCTGGACGACAAATCAAGAGGAGTGACAGTAGCGTGAGTAGCAGCTTTTTCGTGACGTCGAGACTTGACTTGGTGCTTCAACTTTGTGTAAGTTTCCTAGACTATATGAAGCTCCATCTGGAGATCCGGAGTGATGGTCATAGCCTGGCCAGAAGGAAAGAGAGATGTTGCAGCAGTGTCGCCCGTAGGGCCAGAAGGAGTCGATGAAAGCGTGAGCGACATGCTGGTGAAACACGACAGGCTGCAGAAAAGTCTGACAACACTGGATGTGGAGACGAAAGGCAGATGGAGCCGGCAACAGATTGGTCGGCGCGGAGGCCTCTCGAGAAAGTCACTGTCAGAGGCACAATCGTCGAAGGGCAAGGTGACAGGCTGGAATCCAAGAGGCAAAGGCGGGAAGAGCAAAGGACGTCCACGTGCTGTGGATACCTAGCGAAGACAGCAGGGTCGCGCCCTCGGCACTTGGGCTACAGGCTGGCAGGCATAAGCCTATTAGTTTCTTTGTTTGCCAAATATATTAACCTGATAATTTAGCATTACATTGTCCTCAATTAATGTTTCCCTGGAGGTTTTTTAGTTGCTTGTAGCCGCTTGCTTGCATGTCCCACTGCGCATGCGCAGCCCACTCTATATAAGAGAGAACGTGGATCGTCTCGGCATTCATTTTCCTCCAGAGGTTCCTACGCGTCACCTCGTCTCCCGTCTTTCACTGGATTTGGGGTATCTTCTTTCTACCATCTCCTATGATAAAAGCCGCCCTTTCGCACATCACCCAGACCACGGATGCGGCGCTCTTCTGCTACTCCTCCGATCGTCCGCGACGACCACTACACGCCCGGCCTGACCGGGACGTGCATGTCGTCAACGACGTAGTTGACTCCCCAACGCACGCCGCCGTCTCCAACGACGACGATGACATAGTTGTCTCTCTGCGTCCAGACGTCTACGTTCCATGCCTTTCCCGACCTCCCGGCCTTGGAAAAAGATTTACGGCAAGCCAAATCGCTCGGCCGTGATCGTGTTTATCTGCTTCTCCGATTGTCCGCGACGACGGCCACGCGCCCGGCCTGGCCGGGATGTGCATGTCGTGAACGACGTAGTTGACTCCCCGTTACGAAATGGCCAACACACGCCGCCGTCTCCGGACCTCATGTCGGCAAGTCAAGACGCTTCCGGGATGTCAAAGGAAACTCTGTTTGGCAGCATCCTCTCATCTTTTCCTTTCGACCACCAACTCTCGGCTCGGTCTTCGCCTCGACGTCGACCATGACTGCACCCACTCCTCGGGTGAGGATTAAATCACCCATGGCTATTCACACCAACTTTCCCTCTTTTTCCAAATCCTCGGTTTCAACATAAGGGCTCGTAACTTCACCCAATCCTCCCCAGTCCAAATCTTCATGTAGTTACTCTCATCATACTCCTGAAGAAGGCTGCAATTCATCAAGATTTGCCCGAATTACTTCAAACCACCAAAGAACCAACAAACAGAATGTCTGAATGTCAGAATGGCCCAAATGGTTTCATTAGTGTTCCACAAAGGAAATCAATCCGTTCAATCCCTCGAACTCTAAAGTCCTTTCCTGACCTTTTCAGCACCGGCATTATCTACCACCTAACACTAAATTCGGTATTCAAGACAACAGACAAGACCAGCCTTTTTGATGGTTACCAAATTCCTCTTCTCCGCTCCTCTGAAATAACCGCCCAACAACGGAAGACTTGTCACAGACTGGGACTTGCCAATCGCCCTGCAATCCCTAATGGAAGCCCTCCAACCAATACAAAACGGCTCTCTTCACTTTTTTACCAGGGAATCTGTCTCCCTCATCACACTCGCAACAAGCGCCCGCTGTTCCGAAACTCAAGCCCTAGCAGCAAAACCTGCATACTGCATCCCTGGTTAGGTGAGGTAAGGTTTGGAACCCCCCGATGTATTAAGCAAACAATCGACATGCCATACGACAAGGCCAACTTAAGCAGAGAGCGAGCAACAGCACACGAGGTTAAAGCGGCTTCCACTTCATGGGCACACCACAACGCCATTCTCATAGAAGAAATTCCACAAGCCACATCCTGGCGTCATTCAACGACATTCACCTCTCACTACCTGAGGAACATGCCAAAAAAAACCACTACACCGGCTGGGACCAATCGTCGCAGCCAGAACTGTGGTCAAGCCCCTTAAGCACAAATCAGAACAAAGCAGAAGCATGCCACCCCATATGGAAACAAGCCAACCATAGAAGGAAGCAAGATCCCTCACTCAACAACGGTCCAAATTCCACGAAAGAGGTCCAAGTTCTTGTTTCATCATCCTGTTCTGAACAAAATGCAAATTTTTGCTACAATAAAAATTTGGGGGAAGTCTGCTTCTATCCCGGGGCACCCCGTAAGATCGGTGCCCGCCACCACAATTTGACGAGGTCTACTGATAATGCTAAATTATCATGTTAATATGTTTGGCAAACAAAGAAAGAACATTTTGTCGGCCCCCAGCTAGGCCTAAAACATACTTAACCTAATCCCGCCCTACCTCCCCTCTCGAGACACCGCCTGACCGATTGAGATGAAAATGTATGCCGAGACGATCCACATTCTCGCTTATATAGAGAGGGCTGCGCATGCGCAGTGGGTCATGCAAGCAGGCGGCTACAAGCAACTAAAAAACATCCAGGGAGACATTAATTGAGGACAATGTAATGCTAAATTATCAGGTTAAGTTTGTTTTAGGAAAAAAGAAACCATGTTTAGCCGGCCTGGCTGGGGGCCGGCAAAATGTTCTTTCTTCTCTAGGGAAAGAGCATTCAAAAACAAGAATGCTGAAATTACAGGTAATGAATTTTTTCGCCGGCAACTAGAAACTAAATTTGTGAAGAAATGAGAATAAGGACATTGCATTAATGCTAGATTAAATCCAGATCTTGTATGTGATCGAATCCATTTCTGCAGAATTTTTGTGTGGTGGTGAAGCGCCCTCCCTGTACATTAGGTTAGAAAATAGGTTATGTTTTTATTAAGGCCACCCCATCCCCAAACTAACTCATAAGGCCATGGGCATGTAATACGATTTATATATTCCGTTGAAAATGTCCATTACCTGGAATTCTAGCATTCTTTTTTCCCCAATGTTGTTACGCTAGAGGTTAAAGTTATTGAGCCTGCCAGCCATGCAGCCCAGTGCGCATGCGCACCCCTCCTGTATAAAAGCGCGGGGAGCGACCGTTTGCCATCTTTTATTCTTTACGATTCGTACCGTTTGGACGCTTGTTATTCGCTCCTGGGATTTTTCGTCACTGCAACTGTCGCCTTCATTCTGCAACAGAAGAAACCCTTCTTTCTTCTTTCTTGGTCCTTCTGTCTTCAGGAAATAAAAAAAATGCTGCGTGCCTAGGGCACACCCAAGGAAGCTTCTGCCCGGATTACTACCCCGCCGCCTTCGCCTTTGTCTGCTCCAGAGATCAGCCTTTTGCATTCGTGTGCTCCAGTGGTCAGCCTCTCTCCTCCTCTGCCATGCTTTTCCACCCTCTCTGCGGCTTGTCGTCATTTGCCCACTGGCCGTCCTTCATCCGGTGGCTCTGTTCTCCATTCCCTTCGCCTGGTCTCCCCTTTGGCCGCTGAAGGCGTCGCCTTCTACACGGCCACGACGTCTCCTGACCCCCGTGGTTAGGCTGTGGCCCCTTCTCCTGACTTCGCTCTCTACATTCCGGCCTTTGCAAAGCCAAAGAAGCTTATTCTCGGCTCAAGCTGCAAGTCAAATCCCGAAGGAATGCCGACAAACGACGGTCGGCTCGCCCTTCGGTGGGACCGCACTGCTGGATCTTTCGTCAAGGTCTTTTTGCCGTTCTTCAAGCCCACAATCTTCGGTAGTGGTAAACACCTGGGCTGAGCCTCTCTTGCTCAGGAGAAGGTTCACCTGCTCATGGATAACACCCGTCGTTCCGACAGTTACAAGTTAGAGACGAAGAGACGAAGAGTGAGGTGACAACTTGTAACTTGTAACAAGTTGTCACCTCACTCTTCGTCTCTAAACCAGTATAAGCGGGATTGGGTCACTGTTGCTGCCTCCACAGACGGTCCACATAAATGGCAACGCTCTTCCCTTAATGCTCCCGGCCCTTCACATCGTCACAATTCACCTTTGGCTGTCCGAGAGCCTTCACCTTCGTCCAACAGGCCACATTCTGTCTACCGTCTGTTGCTGCTCCCGCTTTTGTTCCTTCACCCTCGGCCTTCATGCCCCGTCACCGTTACTGAGGACAGCTACGTAGATGGAACTTCTGCCACTACTGGGAATGCCACTATCCTTTCACTTCCAGTGACGGCAGTTCTCTCCATGCTTACTTCACCGTCTCCTTCTCTGATGACCCTGACCCTCCGGAAATCCTTCTTCCGGACTTACTGAAGACTGTCAAGGACATCAATCGCCACTGCTTTCTTTATAAGCCGTAATCTCCTGTTGCTGATCCTGCAGTCTCGCCACTGGCTTCAGCTTTGGTTTACAAGACCGGCTTCCCTGACAGCAGGCGGTTCTGGGTCACTCGACTACCCTGCTTACGACTCTCGTTCGTAATGGGGGTTTGCTCCTAGGCAAAGATGACCAATTGGAATTGGACGAGGAACTCCCCCCCCCTCTCCCTGCCCTGGTAGGGAAATTCCTTCTTCCGCCCTACCGGCGACAGAGCTTCTAACACAAGAAGCTTCGATACATACCCGCAGTCGGAGTTCCTCACTAGACTCGGCACTGTTCTCTTTATCCCGCGAAAGGTTTTCATCCCTTCGTCGGTCCTCAAGGGCAACGATCGACTCCTTCGCTTAGGCCTTCGAGCTGCTTCACAGGGTGATGTCCTCAACACTGCCGCAAATACGTTACGTGAGAAGTTGTCTTCGGAATCACCTCAGCTGGAGGCCAAACGTCTGGCCTGTCTCATCGGTCATGTCTTTCAGAATGACTGTTTTGCCACATTCCACGCCATGAACTGGCTCACCAAGGCTCTTCAACTCTTCCCTTCTCCTTCGAGATGTCGCTCTGGACACCACCTCTACAAGTCACGAACTAGGAAATCAGCCATTTGATGAATCCGACACTCTCCTTCGGGGCTCACAAAGCTGGAGCCACATCTGGACATTGCCTGCAAACCTATGGCTTCTCTATCCAAGAAGTCTTCAACAAGACTCCTTCCCTACCCTTTCGCCCTGGCGCCAAGGACATCTGGCACCCTTCGGATCCTCATGGCAGTCATGATGAAAGATATCTAACTTGCCTCCTTCGGCTGCTCAGCCCTTTCGAAGCAAGGCCCCCGGCAGCGAAGTGAGGCCGGTCCTTTGGCCGAAGTGGTACTCCCGGCCGTTGTTCCCTCTACGCCTCCCCGGGACCCAAACAACGATCCCTTACTGTAGGGGGCCGCCTTCGCCATTTCCTCCCGACTTGGCACAGACTAACTTCAGATGCACACATTCTTCCGGTTGTATGCAACAGCTACCTACCCCTTTTCTGGAGTCGACCACCGTACCCCCCCCCCCCCCCCGCCTTGGTCCTTTGTCCCCTTTGTTTGCAGTCAGCTGACATTCGAAGTACAAGACCTTCTCTCAAAAGGCACAAATCGGGAAGATCCCGATCCCCTTCGCCCCGGATTCTACAGTTCCATCTTCCTCTGTCCGAAGAACACTGGCGTCTACAAGCTCATCTTCAACCTTCGGCCTCTAAATCAGTGGATTCTGAACCTTCAGTTCAAAACGGAGACCCTCGACTCCATTCGTCACTCCCTTCGCAAAGGCAATTGAACGGTATCTGTCGACCTCGAGGATGCAAATCTACATGCTCTCCTCATGCATCTGTCTGCCACCTCTTCTACTCCATCTAAAACAAAACTGTCTTCGAGTTTGTCTCCCATTCGGTCTCAACGCCGCACCAAGAATCTTTATGATTCTCAAGCCCGTACTGGCAGCTGTCCATCAACACCAGATACAGGCAAGTGCTTACCTGGATGACTGGCTCCTTCCACACGAAGATTCCACCATGCTCATTCGCAATCGCGATTTCACCCTGCACCTCCTCCGGCAATTAGGCTTCGGTGTCAATATCATGAATCCTGCCTCGTTCCATCTCAGTCCTTTGTTTTCCTCAGCGTTCTCTTCCCTAACCTCGGTGACAGTCATGCCTTTGTCGGACAGAATTGCCGATCTACTGGCGACAATCAGATGCTTCTTTTGCTTTTCATCTTGCACTCTACCGGATCTCAATTCACTTGTTGGGAAACTAGACTCAGCAACCAATCCTGTTTCCTATCGCAGGTGAATGACGAGACCACTCCACCACTTTCGCATCCACGAGTGAGATGGGAACCCCAAACCGTTTCCACACAAAGTCCCACTATCTCGCGTAATTTCCAAGATGTTTTCTGTCGCCACTCTTCTTTGGTGGTTGGATGTTCTGACGCTGTCCCAGTCGGTATACCTACATGAACTTCACCCGGACCTACACCTTCTGACGGATGCCTCTCTCCTGAGTTGGGGAGTACGCATTGCTCACCACCCGGTTTCCAGTCCTGGCTACCCCACGAACAGGACCACATTAATGCTTTCGAGCTTTGGGCGATTCTCTACGCCCTTCGCCACTTTCGAAGCCTTATCTCAGGGAAAGTGGTTCAAGTCCACGCCAATAACACATCGGCTATCGTTTACCTCCGGAAGGAAAGCCGTACGAAATCTCAAAGGCTCCACAAACGTTGGCAATCTTTCGCCTTTGCATCTCCCTGAATGCAACAATTATGCCTCTCCACGTCCCGGGCAGCCGAAACATTGTCGCCAACTCTCCGTCTCACCGCTTTCTGCCCACCGGCGAATGGACACTAAAGACCTCCATTTGCGATTATCTATTCAACATCTGGGGGTCCCCCAGGATCGACCTCTTTCCCACGAGGCACAATGCCAGAATTCGCCATTTCGTCAGCCAGATTCCCGACGATCAAGCTTAGGCAGTCGACGCCCTACTCTTTCCTTGGGACAACCTCTATGGCTATCTCTTCCCCCCATTCAAGCTGCAGTTCCTAGTCCTTCACAAGATTTCTCCGTGTCCCGGCCTGTTTCTTCTGGTAGCACCGAATTGGCCAACCGCCATACGGTTCCCTCAACCTCTGGACCTCCTCATCGATCTTCCTCGATATCTTCCAGACATTCTGGACTTTCTCTCGCAACGCCGCAGGACCAATGTCCCTCTTTGCCTTCGGTCCCTCAAAATGCACAGGTGGCTACTATCATTAAACTCTCACGTCAGCAGGCATTTCTGTAGAGCAGGCCTCCCAGTACTCTCCAACATCCTGGGAGATGAGCCGGAATGCCAACTTAGCCCTGTTCGAGCCCTTTGTTTTTATTTAAAACAGACTGAACTCCTTCGCAAGGGTAGCTCTCAGCTTTTCCTTCCCTTTGCCAACTTAGATTAAAACCGTCATACGACGCCTACGATGCTTGGGACATCAACTGCGCTGCTACCAATTCCCACCCATGGACTTAAAGCCGTCTCCACTTCCTGGGCCTTTCACAGAACGTCCCCATTTCTGACATCATTGACGCTGCATCATGGCGAAGCACCTCTGTCTTCACATCTCATATTACTTTCGAATATCTCTTCTCAGGCCAATGAACTCTACCAGCTTGGACCATTTGTGGCTGCCCAACAGATTCTTTGAAACCCCTTAAGCAAATACAATCGTCTCGTACCCTAAGGATATATCAACAATCTGTTTTGCAAAGTTCTTAACTTTTGGGGGGAGCCAGCACACAACCCCAAGGTTGTGTCAGGTGGTGCCCTCTGCCGCTCTGATGAGGTCTGCTGGAATGCTAGGATTCCAGGTAATGTTTCTACGGCATATAGAAACATCAAAATACCAGGAACACCTGGTTGATTTTGGTTTCTATTGCCTACTCGAAAATATACATCACCTTCACCACCTTGCTTCCTCACCACGGCAATATACAGGGTGTATCAGAAGTCATGGTCATAAATCAACAGGGAGGTAGAACTGATCAAATCTATAAAAAAAAAAACCTATAATACATACGCCGGAAATGACTCGTTTCCGAGATAACGAGGCCTGTTCCCCAGGGTGACACAGGCATAGTCAGCTAACTTTCAGGGGCAGCGCACCACATACTTAAGAAATTAAACAACACGTGATGGTGAAAACACGTTTAGGAACGAACCGTCCTTTACACAAAGTTATTGCTCATCCGTCCAGAACGAGGTGCCCACACATTAGGGTTGTAACCGTAATGCTATCAGGAAGATCCTGCATGATGGACTGCTGCGCCCATATCATCTGCAGCGGGTGTAAGCCCTAGCTGAGAACGACTATCCGGCAAGGGTCGCATTCTGCCAGTGGCTCAACAACGATGTGCTGCAGATCCTCTCTTCCTCAGCAGAGTGTTGTTTACTGATGAAGCCGCCTTCACCCGAGATGGAATTGTGGACTTCCACAACACCCATGTCTGGACTTATGAAAATCCTCACGCGACCCTGCAAGCGCAAACTAGCATCGTTTCTCAATCAATGTGTGGGCTGGTATTGTAGGAGATCACCTCATCGGGCCGATCATTCTACTCAACAAGCTTACAGGGGCGCATATCTTATGTTTCTGCAGTATGAACTGCCTGGTCTGCTCGAGGACATCCCACTGGGGACATGACAGAGGATGGTGTTCCAGCACGATGGGGCACCACCCACTTCCTGCTTGCTGTGAGGCAGTATCTAAACGAACAGTTTGGGGAGAGATGGATTGGCCGAGGTCCCCGCTCACCTGATGTCACGCCATTGGACTATTGCATCTGGGGTTACATGAAGGGACTTGTTTATTCATGCAGCGTAGACACTAAGGCAGAATTGCACCAATATGTTCATGATGCATTTCAGCAGGTGGCAGAACCAGGGAGTCATTGCAAGGATTCGTGAATCCCTCAGTAGAAGAGCGGCGTCATGGATTCAAGCAAACGAGGGCCCCTTTGAACATTTGTTGTGAACGCTTACTTTTTTGGGGGCGTTTTGCTTTGTTTCTAATAATTACCTAGCCGGGGGGAAGGGGAGAACCTACAGCCCTAATGTGTGGGCGCCTTGTCTAGGACGGATGAGCAACAACTTTGTAAGGAACGGTTCATTCCTAAACGCGTCTTCACCGTCACGTGTTGTTTCATTTTTTAAGTATGTGGTGCGCTGCCCCTGAAAGTTGGCTGACTATGCCTGTGTCACCCTGGGGAACAAGCCTCGATCTCGGAAACGAGTCGTTTCCGGCGTATGTAACAAGCCTCAATCTCGGAAACGAGTCGTTTCCGGCGTATGTATTATAGGTTTATTTTTTGATATATGTGATCAGTTCTACCTCCCTGTCGATTTATGACTTTTGAGACACACTGGTAGAGGAATAAAAGATGGCATATGGTCGCTTCCAGCACTTTTATATAGGAGGGGTGCGCATGTGCACTGGGCTGCGTGGCTTGCAGGCTCACTAACTTTAATCTCTAGGGCAACAGCATTAGGGAAGAAGAATGCTAGAATTCCAGGTAATGTATATTTTGATATTTGTCATTTCCATCTTATCTAGTCTTTGAGAACATATCTGTATACCTCTGCCGTAAGGTATGAGGTTTGCTATAGGAGTGATAAAAGAAATGAAAACAGGAAATAGCCAGCTCCTCGGCAATTGTTTCTATTGCCTAATAGGAAATATACAATACAGTACCTGTTAATTCTTGCATTCCTTTCCAGAACGTTGTCTTTAGAGGTTTTTTAGTTGTAGAGATCCATCCAGCTGCATAACCATCAAATCGCGGCTGGAAGCCATCTTTTTTTCTCTCGATATGTCAAGGTGATGACTCAAGAGGTGAGGTAGGGTGGGCACAGGCAATAGAAACAAAATTTAGCCGGCCTACCCCTGAGGGGCTGGCAATTTCCTGTTTCAATATGCCATTCAGAAACGAACATTACTTGCTAATTTTTGAATTAACAGTAGACCTCGTCAGAACTGGCAGCGGGTGCCACCTTGATGAGCACCCTAGGTTTACAAGCTGGATCCCCCCAAAAGTTACAAACTTCGCACTTTATTCAGAAAACATAAGTTAAACTGTGAATTTGGTTCTCTTTCGTAGGATGTGGAGGCCCTGAAAAGGGCAGTTTGTTTAGAGGTGAGGGTCTTGGTTCTGCCTTCTGCTTAATCTTGCTTTTGTTACGTAGTGCTTAAGGGGGGGGTTGACAACACTTCTGGCTGTGACGATGGGTCCCAGACCGTGTAGTCCATTGGCATTTGTGGTCATCTCTTTGAAGTAATGTTATGTGAAGACAGTCAAACTTCTTCAGAAAGCAGCGGCGAGGATCTCAGGAACTGGGATGTTGTTGTGGAAAGCCCAGGATGTGGAGGTGGCCTAGTTTGTGTGCGGCGACTCTGATGTTGCTGTCGGGGCAGTCGAGATTGATGTCCTCGTAGGCGTGTAAAATGACATACTTGATCCAGGTTGCGATCATTTTGGCAGAATTTTCTCCAGTCTCTCGTAGGGAAGGAAGAGTTGGTTGCGGCCTCTGCGGAACTCGTCATTTTCTCTCCTTTGAATGTAATAATTAAGGCTGTACCGAACCGCACACGGCCGAACAGAGGGTGTTCGGTCTTTCAAACGCAAAATACCAAACTGAACATATTTTCACTTCTAATCGACGAATTTTGATGTTTGAATACACCATTTTGAAGGTTTTTTTGCCAGCTTTCCGTTGGTGCAATCCACAAGTTCCTAGCTCTAACGATTCAGAAGTTATAAGGGAAAATGAGAAAGTAGTGGAGATTTTTTTTTATGTTTAAACAGTTATAACATCTATGGACTTACAAGTCCTTGTGAAAATACCTACATTCGTTAAGAAACTTGTGCTTTGATGAATCTTTGTGAACCGAGTTCTTTTACATTTTAGTTTAAGATAGACTGATTCGGTACATTTTTGTTCGGTTTGGAAGTGTTCGGTGTTCGGCTTATTTAAGGTTTGTTCGGTTCGGCTGAAAAATTCTTGTTCGGTACAGCCTTAGTAATAATGTAGTGTATGTACTGGGCAGAAAAGACGTTCTGGTTCATCTTCACCAATTATGTTTGAAAGCACTGGAATGATGATCAGCTTTGATGGTTCACAACGCTTTTAAGTCTTAGCACGAAAAGAAGCTCTTGTGATTAGGTGAGCAGCGGTGAAATTTGGACAAAAGAAGCAGTAAACTGGATCGATTGATAAGGCTTGGACAGGGACGCAGGCTTGTGGCCAGTCACTAGGAACACCATTTTGCGAGTAAGGATATTCGTGCTACTGTTGAAGAGTGGTTCGTAGGGTGCGTTCATCAAGAGTCCAAGACGATTGAAAGGTCTCAGTCAGGAAAAAGCCGACGGACAGTTGGATGTTCCAATTTCGAAGAATTTGATGAGCGAAGAGATGCAGAAATCATCAAGGAGGTGGGATTAACTGCCGTTTACAAAACTGATTTCAGGGTAGAGCGGTAAACCAGGATTGTGGATCTTTTTAAGACTTCCTAGAAGAGGTCATGAAGAAGACTAGCAGTTCAGGTAGACGTGGGTTGATTAGATTGATTTTCCTCCCGCTACACCAACGAAACCATCTTTTCCAGTGGCTGTCGTAAATCTTGTTAGTTGATTGCCTGATGGCATTGCTTACGATTCAGATGGCTTGTTCTTCAAGAATTCCCGTCTTTTTAATGAGTTTGGTGATAGTATCCACCCGTGCAGGTTCAGAGTTTGGAGGTTAGGGTAGAGATGATCTGGAACTTCTGGTAAACTTCTTGAATTGTTGATTGGAAGGTTTAAAAGTTGAAGGAACATCTCTGCTGATGACCCGTTTGGGGCTGTCAGAAGGAAGATACTCTGTCAATTCTCGATTTTCAGAAGAACTTGCAGTAGCAGCTTGAATTGGGGGGGTTGGATGGATTTTCCTAGCGGTATCTGTAGAGATTCTGCCATGGGAAGGTCAGCGCATCTATATTTATTACCCATGCTTGCTGGTCCGGAATCAGGTTTTGGGGAAGTCTGGCATTCTGCCTCGTGGCGAATAGGTCTACCATCGGAGTTCCCCATATATTGAAGAGAAATTCGCAAATGGATGGAATTCTTTCAACTCCACTCCCCTGATGGCAGTTTGTGGTGAGAGACGCAGTCTGCTAGCACATTGCGGTTGCCTGGGATGTGAAGCGGCAGTATCGTTGTCTTGAGCTGAAGACAAAAGTTTGAAGATCGACGAGATCACGTTAAAGAGTTGACGAGCTCTCGTTCCTCCCTCTTTCCGTATGTAAGCAACTGCTGTCATGTTGTCTGCTTGGACCTGGACAGTTTTCCCGGTGATGATGTGGCAAAAGTGGTGAAGTGCGATAAGAATCACTTTTGGTTCTAGAACATTGGTGTGATCCAGTTCTTTTGAAGCCCCTGTACCTGAAACTTCGTGGTGAGTAATGTGGGCTCCCCAGCCCCAAAGGGAGGCATCTGTGAGCTCGTGAAGGGGTTTGGATTGGAGAAAGGGTCCGGACATCTGACCACCATAGGAGAGTTTCGAGTGGAAAGCTCACGTCTGTGGGCCGTGAGAGCTTGCTTTGATGACATTGTTTTCCCCGTATGTTGATGCTTAAGTGGTGGAAAGGTTTGAATAGGGGACAAGATTCACCATGGTCCATTTTCCCTATGAGGGAATTTAGTTCTGTGAGAGTGTAACATGGGGTGCCTTCGAAATTTAATGCCTTCTGTGCCTTCTGGTTGGATCAAGGAAAAGTAACTCATTGCTTCTACATGTCACGCATTAGTAGCTTTTTGTCGGAAACGTTCTGGGCCATAACTGGGGACAAAATACTTCAGAGGTTCGGATGAGTGTAACGCTGTAAAGAATACGACAATTTTAACTTGATTAAAATTAGTTTTTACTATCCTAAAATACTTACCTCTAGTACGTGCTAAAATCGTTTTCGATTTGCTTTTCTACCCGATTTTTTAAACCCCTTAAAAGTTTAAAACACCTACAACACTTGCAATGCAATGAGGTTAGCCTACATGCCACTTGGTGCGCAACAATCGTTGCCTCCAACAAGCCAGTGCCAGCCCAACAATGACACTTCGTTCTCCAGAACCCACAACTCAACTTTTCCAGGGTTCGGCGAAGCGGGGAGGCTGAGCGGGTTCTACTAGAGGTAAGTATTTTAGGATAGTAAAAACTAATTTTAATCAAGTTAAAATTGTCGTTTCTTACTATCTGTAAAATACTAACCTCTAGTATGTGCTGAATTTGTCCAATAGGCCGGTGGGACAGCACGAACCCTGATATTCCTCGTTGCATTGCACACCACATTGACAATACAGTACAAAACACACCTTAAAACATCGTTAGCCTAGACCTTCCCCACCTCAGCACTTGTCTCAGACGAAGGTCCTCAGCCATGGACTGCGATGCCCCACTGGTACTGCCGCTGGGCAACAGTGATGACAACCGTCCACCTTTCCACTGTGTACTGTCCGCTGTGTACAAGGTGCATTTTATCCACATTTTCTTCACTAGGAAAAAGTTCATGTGGGTCAACCCTTCAACACTCCTCGTGTCGGGTTGGAATCTCTCCAGAATACACTCAAGCAGGAAGTTTCCAATTCAACACCAAACACTGCCTTGTGAGGTGTCGTTTGAACTTCAACTGCGTTCGCCCACCTTCTCACTCCCATTTAGAGAATGTTCCAGGGGGCAAGATGACACTGCAACACTCCTCGTGTCGTGCCATCACACCACCACTGTGTACACAAAACTCACTCACTCACTCCCCAACAACACTTCCAGCTGCCACATGGGAATGCACCAGACCACTCCCATCTGCCGTACTTGTTTTGCGAAGATAATGAGCGATGAAGGTGTTCTTGTTGGTCCAAGAGCAGGCTGCAACCACATCATTTAAGGGGGTACCAGACGCGAAGGCCCAAGACACAGCCAAAGCCCTCAACTCATGGGCCCTCACATTCGCAGGAAAGTCCAGATGGTCTGGCTCTTGTTCATACGCCCGCTTGATGACCTCACAGATCCATTTCCCTATCTTGCTGGTGACAGTGGTAAGGGAAGGACACCTCCAGAAGCTTGATCCCATTGCAAAAACAGCGGAGTGAGTGTAGATCCTGCTCGCCGCGAACGTCCAGACTGCTCCGTCAAATTGGTTCTGTTTATGTAAAGCTGGAGAGCCCGAACCGGGCATTGGGTCCACTCCGTACCACCAGGATCAGCCACTGGCTTCATAGCCTTAATCACCAAAGGCTTGGGGGCAACATCCGACTGCTGGTTCTTCGCACGGAATTCAGCTGCAAAACTCAACGACACAGATGACCCATCTCGAGCAAAACGGATATACTTTCCATCTCTCACCAGAGCAGCCAGATCGCTCTGCTGAGCTGCTAAACCCAGAGCCACTAAGAATAGGGTCTTCTGCGATAGCAGGAGCAACGAAGCCGAACAAAGAGGTTCGTAAGGTGCCAATTCCAAACTTGCCAACACCAACGGTAAGTTCCATCTGGGAAACAATTGCTTAATCCTTGGTCGTGCATTCACAAAGGCCCGAACCAGCTGTGATACATGTTCACTGGTCACCAGCTTCTTCCTTCCCAATGCCGACAAGACAGACTGGATGGCCGAACAATACCCCTTAATGGCCGTCGGGGACAGGCCTTTGACAGATTGTTCTTCCAGGAAAGATGACAAAGCGGCTTCGGTCGGGTCCGTCGGATCAATTCCCATCTTCTGGCACCAGAAAAAGAACATTTTCGGCTAAATATGGTTTCTTTTTGCCTAAAACATACTTAATCTGGTAATTTTAGCATTACATTCCTCGAATGTGATGTTCCTCTGGAGGTTTCTTCCGGTTTGTAGACGCCTGCTTGCATAGCCCACCGTGCATGCGCGGCGCGGTCCTCCCATATAAAAGCGACAGCGCGAACGCTATCGGCATTCATTTTACTCTCAATGTGTCAGGCGGTGACTTGAGAGGGGAGGCAGGGCGCGAGTTAAGGTTAAGTACGTTTTAGGCAAAAAGAAACCATTTTTAGCCGGCCAGGCTGGGGGCCGGCAAAATGTTCTTTCTTTATAGCCAAAACATCTTAACCTGGTAATTTTGCCATTACCAGTTGACCTCGTCAAAGTTGGTGGCGGGCACCGTCTGTACGAGCGCCCCGGGATGCAAGCAGGCTTTCTCCATGAATTTTTTATCTGCAAAAGAAAAATTCGCACTTTATTCAGAACAATTTGGGTTAAACAGGAATTTGGTCTCTTTCGTGGGAATTGGTGGCCCTGAAAAGGACCGTTGTTTGAGGGTCTTGCTTCTATTGGGTGGATCTTGCTTCCTCCTGGATCTTGCTTCTGCTTCGTTCTGAGTGCTTAAGGGGGGTTGACCACAGTTTTGACTGCGACGATCGGTCCCAGCCGGTGTAGTCCGGATTCATCCTTCGTCATGTCCCTTAGGTAGTGGGACGTGAAGGTGGATTGGTGGCGCCACGATGCTGCTGCTAGGATTTCTTCGATTGGTGTAGCATTGTGGTGGGCCCAAGATGTGGAGATAGCTCGTACTTCGTACGCCGCTATCCTCATGCTCTTACTCAATCCGTGCTTGTCGTAAGCTGCTTCGATTGTCTTCTTGATCCAGCGTGACACCATGGCGGCTGTTGTTTCACTGGTTGGAGGTCTACTGGAAGGAAGAGTTGATTCCTGCCTCTCCGTATGTCTTCGTGTTGAGTGCGGGCTAGGTAGAAGCGGAGAGCTCTGACTGGGCAGAGAGGGCGTTCAGGTTCGTTCCCAGTGAGGTTCGAGAGGGCAGGGAATGTTATGGGTTTCGAGGGCTCGGATGGTTTTTGAGTTTTTGTTCTGAAAGACGCTCTTGGGAAGAGTGTGACTGATGAGAAGTTTGGGCCGAAGATGCAGTATGCCGGGTCTGCCGAAAGGGCTTGAATCTCGGAGCATCTTAGACTTGCTGCCAGCGTGACGAGGAAGACAGTTTTGCGGGTCATGAGGTGGAGTGAGCTGTCTTGCATGGGTTCATAGGGGTTCTTCAATAGTGATTGTAAAATGATGGAGAGGTCCCAGTCGGTGACGGAACGTCTAGCGGTAGGTAGATCGTTTTCGTATGAGCGTAGTAAGGCAGAAATGCGGTAGTCTTCCAGTAGGGCAGTGCGACCGGCAGCTTTGAAGACGGAGTTTAATGCAGACCGATAGACGAGGATGGTGGAGCCTTTGAGTTTGTCGATGTTGAACAGGTCACCGAAGAAGCTTAAGAGTTCAGGAAGAGAGGGGTTGAGTGGATTTGTGCGTCTTGCGATACACCAATGAATCCACTTAGACCAGTGGCTGTTATACATGCGGTTTGTTGATTCTCTGGTTGCTTTGGATGCGATGCGTTCAGCCTCCTCTTTATGAATGCCAGCCTTTTTGAGGAGATTGATGATAGTAGCCACCCGTGTAAGTTTAGGAATGGGAGGTTCGGGTGTAGTTTTGTTCCCTTTTGTTGTGACAGAAGATCTGGTAGATGAGGGAGTCTTCTTGGAGTGTCGACTGTTAGGTTTAGGAGGAGCGGGAACCAGGCTGCCGACGGCCAGAGGGGGGCTATTAGGATGAAAAGACCCTGGCTCAATTCGATTTTCCGCAGTACTTGTGGAAGCAGTTTGAAGGGTGGAAATAGGTAGGCAAACAGGTTGTGCCATGGGAACGTGAGAGCGTCTACTACTACTGCTGAGTCGTCCGGAATTGGGCTGATGTAGTGGGGGAGTCTGGCATTGTGCCTCGTGGCGAATAGGTCCAGCATTGGTCTGTCCCAGATGTTGAAGAGAGATTCGCAGATGGATTTCTTGAGGCACCATTCGCCTGCTGGTGGTTTCAGGCGTGAGAGAGAATCTGCAATCACATTCCTGTTGCCTGGGATGTGAAGCGGTAGGAGGGTGATGTTGTATGGGATGCACAGATTGACGATTTCCGTCATTAAGTTGTGGAGCGATCTTGATTTCGTTCCACCTTCTTTTCTGATGTAGGCCAGGGCTGTTGTGTTGTCCGCCTGGATCTGTATGACCTTGTTTTTGATGAGTGGGAGGAAGTGACGGAGGGCTAGAAGGATTGCGCGTAGTTCTAGCCCGTTGATGTGGTCTTTGAGGGTGGCAGGCCACAAGCCGGAGATTTCCTGGTTGTTTAGGTGTGCTCCCCAGTTGGTGCTTGATGCATCCATGAAGATTTGGTGGTCGGGTGGTGGTTCCTGTAAAGGGACGGATTTGTACAGGTTTGTGACGTCGGACCACCAAAGGAGGGATTCGAAGGGAAAGTCTTTGTTGAGCGGGATCTGAGTGTCCGGATTGTTTTGGTTGATTGAGTGGTTGTCTATCCGGCAGTGATGGAATGGTCTTACCATCCACCGGCCGTAAGGGACCAGGTTGGCCATTGCATCCATTTTCCCGATGAGGGAGTTCAGTTCCCGGGCGGAGAAGCTTGGTTGGAGGCGGAAGAGCCGGATGTGATGTAGGAGGTCTTCTATGCGTTCTGGAGACGGGGAGATTGATGCCGATCGAAGGTCGAATGTAGCTCCGAGGAACGTGAAGACTTGTTCTGGAAGGAGTCGTGACTTTGCTATGTTTACGCCAAACCCCAGGCTGTACAGCAAGTTTATGGTTTTGTCCCTGTTGAGTTCCAATTGAGATGGGTCCGGGTTGTTGAGGGCCCAGTCGTCAAGATAGGCGCTGGCTTGTATTTGGTGCTGTTGAAGGTTCGCCAAGATTGGCTTTAGGACCAGGGAGAAGATCCTTGGGGCTGCATTCAGGCCGAAGGGGAGGCAGCGGAATTCGAAGACTTTCTGGTCGTAGATGAAACGAAAGTAGTGGGTGACTGCTGGATGAAGGGGGATGTCAAGGTAAGCGTCTTCCAGATCGATGGTGACTGTCCAGTCGTCCTGCATGAATGATTGGCGGATGGATTCTAGGGTTTCCATCTTGAAATGTTCGTTTTGGATGAACTTGTTGAGGGGTTTCATATTGAAAATTAGGCGTAGGCCTCCTGACTTCTTTGGGCGGGTGAAGATCGAGCTGTAGAAACCCGGGCCTGGGTTGGAGAGTTGTCGTACCGCATTCTTCCGTAGCAACTCCGTGACTTCGTGCGACAGGGAAACTGTCGTTTGGGGCGAAGTCCCATGGGGGCGATGGCGACAGTGGCGGTTGGTGTAGGAACGTCGGACGAAAGCCGTGTTTTATTATTGACAGGATTTCCAAGTTGGTGGTTAATTTTTGCCAGGCCGGGAAAAAATGGCGTAATCTGGCTCCGACCGGGAGGCCAGCCAGGTGCAAGGCGTCATTGTTGATTTTTACGTTGCATTCTTCTACCCCCGGGGGATGAGAATCGGCTCCTTTGGTCGGGGGTAGCGGCGCACTTCTGCTGGGAGCGTTGCCCGGGGCGGGAGCGAGGAGCGTCGGAACGAAAGGGCTGCTAGTTTCGTTGTTGAGGAACGGCAGAGTCGTCCGGGTGGCTAGAGGATGATGCTGTGTTCTTGTGCCAGTCGTCAGCGGGGCGGGGGTTGGCCTGTCTGTTCCACGAGAACAGTCGGTTTGAGGGCATGGATTGCTTTTGTGACCTTGGTTTCCTTGAGACATCGAGATGAGGAGCGAGTGTCGGGATCTGTCCTCGGAAAAGAGTTTCAGACTCGTGGATCGGTTGGTTTCTTAGACGATGTCGTGTGGAGAAGTGTAGATTGTTTGCCGACGACAGGGCGATGTCGCGAAGGAGGAGGGTGTTGTTGAACAGTGCTCTTGTCGCCCAGTTCATGGCAAATCAGGTACGGCAAGTTCTTGAGCTCTTCCGTAGGGTTGTCGGACGACAGCTTCTCACATAGGGCGTTGATAGCTGTGTGCAGGACGTCAGCTTGGAAGGCCGCCCGTAGGCTTAGCCGTAGACATTTGTCGTTTTCGTACAGCACGAAGGTTGGAATGTTGGCCTTCTTGGGTATGGACATCGAAGTGCCGAAGTCCATCTTGATTTCGCTGCAGATGAATTCGCATTCCAGATAGGTTTCGAAATTGCGGGGGTTTGTGGCACCGTCTCCAAAGGATCTGAAGAAGCCGTTTTCACGGCCGGGACGTGGCATCGGGGGTTCCGTGTCGAGAAAAAGGGGATCGTCTTTGCCTAGAATGGAGCCTTCGTTGCAGAGTAGACACGTTAGGAGTGTCGTAGACTGACCCAGGAGGCAGCGGGGCTTGGCGTCCTTGTCCCTGGAGGCAAAACCAAGGCCTGTCGTTAGGCCACGGTTGATGACGGGAGCGCCCGGTACCTTTGAGGGCTTGAATAGGAAGCAGTCCGGGACCGTGTTCTCGACAGTCTTTAGAAGAGCTGCGAGCGACAGGGTGGCTTTGTCAGGAGTGTCGTCCGGGAACCTGATGCGCTTCTCGGCAGTAAGGGCGGGCGACAGCGGGTGGCGTGACGACAGTGTGTCGTCCGGCATGCGCTTGGATGCCGAGGCCGGCGGGGGGGAGCGGCACGCCCGTGCCCTTCGTGGCTAGAAGTGGATGCGACCCAGTCTTGGGTGCGGGCCTTCCGTACCGATGATGTGCAGGAGGGAGGTGGCATCGGGTTGACCTGTAGGTGGCGGACAGTGTCGTGTACGATTTTACGTACGACACTGCGGCTGACGCTTAGGCCTATCCGGGAGGAGTTGGACGACAGGTCGAGCGGCGAGTTTCGTTCCGGAGAATGGGCGAGCGTCGCTCGGCGGAGGTTACGCTTGGTGGTCCGGTAGGAATCCTTGGCGACTTGAAGGTCTTGTCGAAGCGACGACAGATCCAGTGGGGCGAGGAGCGGCGAGCGCTGGCCCGGGAGGAGTGGAGAGTAAGGCGATGCGACATCAGGCATGGCATCGGCGGGTGTCGTACGGGTAGGCGCGGCGAGGTCGAGGGCGGATGCCCAACGGCTGCCAAGATCGAAGTGAGCCAGAGCACGAGGACGAGCGTTGTTCATCTTCGGGAAGAATCCAATTTTCCAAACGACAGTCGGGGAACCGTGGAGCGAGGTGGCGTGGAGACACCTCTGGAGGAAAATGAATGCCGATAGCGTGCGCACTGTCGCTTTTATATGGGAGGACCACGCCGCGCATGCGCGGTGGGCTATGCAAGCAGGCGTCTACAAACCGGAAGAAACCTCCAGGGGAACATCACATTCGAGGAATGTAATGCTAAAATTACCATTAAGATGTTTTGGCAATATAGAAACCAAATATTCCACCGGGCGTCGTAGTTTTGACTCGTCGAAGAATGCAAGCAACCCAACATCCGCTCCGAAACTCCAGCGGTGATACCCTCTCTCACCAAACTTTCCATTACAGTTTCCACCCGTGAAGATGAAGCATAGCAGGACACGGGTGGGTCGTCGCACCTCCGTGCTGGGTCAGGATAGAGTCCGAGAGGGGCAGAGGAAGCGGGTCCTCCTTCGACAGTTCACTAAGTCGGGTACCACGACGCAGCTGGCCAGAGTGGAGCCACCAGCATGTACTCCCCCGGGGACTTGCGAATCTTGTTCAACGAGGTTTGTAGCAGCGAGAACGGAGGAAACAGGTAGGCTGATAGGCCCGTCCAGTAGATGGAGAGAGCGTCCGTGGCCCATGCTGCCGAGTCGGGGAATGGGGAGACAAATTGTGGGAGCTGGCGATTGAACCGAGTCGCAAACATGTCCACCCAGGGCTTCTCCCACTTCAGAAATAAACTCTGGCACAGTCTGGGATCCAACATCCACTCCGTTGTGGGAGCCCTTTGACGTGACAACTCGTCCGCTAGAACATTGATCTTCCCTGCTATGTGACGCAGACGCAGGTTGAGGTGCAGGGCTTCGCACTGATGAAACAACCGGGTGGTCTCCTCCTTCATCGACCAAGAACGAGTCCCTCCGCCTTTCTTCACGTGTGCCACTGTTGTCGTGTTGTCTGTCATGGCTACCACCGTTTTCCCGCACAAAACATATTTCCAAGCATGCACTGCCAGGCGAATGGCTCTCATCTCCAAAACATTGATATGAAGCTGACTCTCCTCTACCGACCACACACCTGCTGTCATGAGTCCTCCGAAGTGAGCTCCCCAGAATCGGCACACCCCAGCTGGTATTGAGTGGGTTGGCCCACCATTGAACAGTTTCCACCGGCAAGTTGTCCAGAGAAATCACATCTCTCCAGGACAGGCGAGGTTGCCATTCCAGGTTCCTGAACCACTGCAATGGACGGACTTTCCATTCCCGGAGGGGAACCAACTTGGCACAGGAATCGATGACTCCAATCACTGATGCCAGATCCACTGCAGTTATCTCGGTGGCCAGCTGCAACTGATCCATCCGATCCCGTACTTTCTCCACGCGCTCCTGCGATGGCCGAACGGTGAACTCCTCCGTATCGAACTGAGCCCCGAGAAACATGAACTGCCTGCAAGGCACCAACCTGGACTTCTCCAACTTGACACCCAGACCCAGGGCCGTAAAGACATGTCGACACCTTTCCGATTGCCACCTGAGCACATTCTCCAACTGGTGGCGGAGCAACCAATCGTCGATGCAGGCGTGCCCGAATGCCCATCTGATGCAGAAACCCCAAGACCGGACGTAGAACTGCAGTCAAGACATGAAACCCGGTTGCGATCCCGAAAGGAAGGACATGATACTGATACGACTGACCTCCCGCAAACAGGCGAAACAGATGTCGAATCCCCAGGCACAACGGAATGTGCATGTAAATCGATGGCAATCGTGAAATCGTTCGGCTGCAATGCTTCTCTGACAGTCTGAATCGTTTCTATCTTGAAGTGCTGTTTCTCCAAGTATCGGTTTAGCACAGTAAGGTTGTAGATCAACCTGCTTCCACTGTCTTTCTTCCCAGTTACACGTGCTGGACTCCAAAAACCCTTCGAGTTGGCGGGGACTAGTTCTACCGCTCCCTTGTCCAGCAAAACCAGCACTTCTGCCTGATGCTTCGCATCGAATCGGCGGTTGGTGATCCAAGGAGGGGGTCCCAGAGTTAGTGCCGGCTTGGATACAAATGGTGGCGAATAGCCTCTGCCTACAACGGAGAGAGTGAACGCGTCGTCGGTGATGAATTTCCAGTTGCCCTCATGACGACGAATCCTTCCCCCCACCTGCCGGTGAAGTGGAGGAAGGTGAGGGGGAAAAACATCAATACTTGCTCCTGCGGGGATCACCCCGAAAGGATCCCCTTCCACGTTGCGAGAATCCACGATTGCGTCCCCTCCCCTGAGAGGGGGGTGACCCCAGGAAAGGGCGACCTTGGCTGGTTCAAATTCAAACTCTTCCTCTCATGCGGCATGGCCTGGTGCTAAGGCTTCTCCGGCTGCTTTGACTGAGCCTGCTTCTTCTTCTCCGGGTAGCCTCCAATGGACGACGGGAAACCCCAAATTTCCTCTTCTTTGGCCAAGGGGTCTTTGGCGGAGGCTTAGCCTTGTCCTTAAGTTCCAGGGCCAACGATAGCAGCTTCCCATTAAAAAGATCCTCCGAGCGATGAATGGGCAACAAACGCAGTTGTGCAAGCACGTCCATAGGGGTGTTCACAGCCGACTGCAAAACCGCATCCCTCCTCCTGAAGACCATATTCATCAAAAGGCGAAATGCCCAGGCGAACCCGTCCTTCTGAAACGAAAAAGCCCTTTTAGTTAGGCCACAGAAGTCCCTCACTGCCAGGTCTTCAGCCAACTCTGGGTGCGAGGACACAAGACGTTTAACAGGAACAGCCGACGCCGAGAAAGCAATCTCCGCATGAGAGTTAGCCCGAACAGTGTTCCTTAAAAGTGCCTCACCCTCTTAATAGAGGATACTGCCTCAGACACCTTCAAAATGGAATTTGCCTCTATGGGCTGGGCTGTCCTCACAAAATCTGCCGCTTCAAAAGTCTCATACCGACGCTTATTCGGTGTACCCCGGCCCGTCGACTTGAAAAACAGATTGCGATGGCGCGGGTCATGAGGGGGCGGTGGCTTCGACGCCGACACAAGCTTATCT
>JAHWFP010027046.1:0-28391 GCA_023313725.1 Lithobius niger
CTATGGTGAACTGACTCATGGTCAATAGGCTCCACTGATTGAACCTTGGTAGAACTTGTCAAATTGCAACTCGCCGTAGGAGGGTCAGAGCCACACTGTTACAATGTTCCAGTAAAACTGGTGGAACGCAGGGTACGGTTTGATTGGAGGCACCTGACTTGATAACATTTAACTCTTAATTTTCAAATTGTAACTGGCCTTTTGGTGGGTTATTTTGCTGGAACTCTCATTAGCCTCATCTGTGATCTGCCACTATGTACACCGTTACAATGATCCAGTAAAACTAATGGAACGTGTGGTATGATTTTTATTTACATCCATTCGAAATTAGCCCATCTTTACGTTTACACAGAAAGTGATGCCCACCTAGAGATTTAACACCAAGAATAACACCTCTGCAGACACAAGCTGACGTATGTAGCGAACCATATGGCATATTTACATCAGGCTTACGCTTACTTTTGGTCGGAATGTAGCTGGTATGTTCTTTACCTCGACTTCCATGTGTTGGTGGCAAACATCACACAGATTTATTCTAAAATGGCATTACCTACAACGTCTACAAGCAGCATGTTTGTCTCCTGGAGTTTTTAGTGCGAGCACACTTCTATAGAGAAAAAACAGATTCAAAATCCTGAAAGTTGGGCATTTTTTTCGTAAACTGAGAGCAGAGGTGCGACTTACCAAGTCAATGGCATAACGATTAGTAAAGGGAAAGGTGGCAGTTTCTGCTGGGAGATGAGCAGTGTCACCACTTGGTGGTTAGCTTCTTTAAGTTGTTTTTGGGTGTAGATCATAAATAAACCATTAGTTAACCTATAATAAAGGGAAGTATTTTCGGATAGAAGTGAAAAGTCATGACCCTGAAAAATTCAAAAAGTCATGACTTTTTTTAATTTTGGTTTTCAGTACACACGAGATTTTCCCTGCAGAAGACTGAAAATAACAAATTAAAATTAAAAATAGAAAGTTTCTGTCACCGGTGGGGGGAGGTAGAAGAGGGGATAGGTAGAGGGGATAGGTGGATTTTTAATAATAATAAATGATTTGTTGCTATAACAATGCGACTGGTAAGGATCATGGGGAGTGCTCTTAACAGCAACACGTCATGCAAGATAATAAAATTAAGATTAAGAAAAGCATGTGTATAGGTCAAAACGAAAGTTTAAAGACTAGTGTTGTTAATGGGTGGCAATGATTGAAAGGTTGAGTCTCGACTGCCTTAACACCAAGGTTAGACTTGCTAGGGCACAAATTTTGGTATAACCAGACGAGGAAAAGGGAGTGGTGGAAGGCCGTTTGTCACAAACTAATGCATTAAATGAAATAAAAATAAATGAAATAAATAAAAATAAATAAATGAAATAAAAATGCAACAGTTGGTTGCATAAATGTATGTAACTTTAAAACAAGCAAGCAGTTATAAAAATAAAATGCAACTTAAAGCCATAATGGTACCAGTAAAAGACTCCTGTATGGAACTCGAGGGACAGTTAGTCATAAGCAGCAGGTACGTAAAAGGCCAGGCGAAAATTAACTTGTTATATACACTCAATGAAAATGCAGTAATACATTGGGTAGAAATGTCATTCCTTTGCCTTCAAGACACAATTAGCAGAAAAAAAATTCCAGAAGTCACGCTTACACGAGTTGACAACTAGTTTCCATGCTTTTCCTCGTGTAGGTACGTGCAAGTTTAGCCCAAAAAGATTGGTAAATTCGTTAGCAACCAAATTGTGCAACGGACAGAAGGTTAAGCCAGGAGCCTATGAAAGCATACACGTACGTAGGACGTAGGAGTGTCCGCCATGTTCTTACTATTGCTTCAAATTCCATCACTTGTCACAAGTTCGTCTTGGAAGAAGCTGTGGGTTTCGTTTCCTGCCTTCAGGCCAGTTGATTCAACTTCGCCAAAATCTTATTTTACCAAAGCAACATTAAAAGGCATCAACTTCCCGGCATGCGCATCAACTGGCGTTAAGCCAGGACACAAGAAACGCAAATTCTAAATGTCATTTTTAAAGCCTCTTCTAACGTTTCTAAATATTCTAAAACAATGATCGTTTTTCGAATAGAGCAGCGACAATAACACCGTATTGGCTACGAGGTCAATGAGCTAGTTTCAAGGGGCACGTTATGAAAATGGAGGTAAAAACCTATGGAGTCTTTAGTCAATCCGATGTTGTAACATCGGATTTCTTAGGCTTAAAAAAACATTTTGTCCAATATCTTACACTGCGAAACATACAGTACATTAAAGCTGTAAATCGGGAAAGAAAAGATTTCACTTGCCAATAATTGCAGCAGCTGCTAACAAATCGAAAAAAATGAGCATTTTTAGGTCCAAGAAAGCTGCTCTCACAGCTCTTCAGGCTTGATAAACTACGCTAATGGTTTTACCTCTGCGTATATTCAGTGTTCCTTGCAGTTAGCTCAACAACTTTCTCCAGATACGAACTCCGTAGTTAATAAGCCGTTATTGTGACTGCATAGTCTGAATGGACCAGTCTTAATGTCGCGATACGGAATTAATATCCAGCAAATGTGCGCACTCTACTGACAGAAATTAGAAGTGAATTGTGTAAATGGCTCTTTTTGGCTACATTTTGCCTTGTTAGACGTGACAAAGACTTGCCTTGGTCTTCCAGCAATGGCGTAGTAATGGTTAAGGGCAGTCAGGTAAGATCTGAGTTCGCCAGCCGATCGGAAGATAGGAGGATGGATGGGTTCAGGCATCTCGGCAGACACATCACTTTTGGCCATTTCTTCAGCCCCTCGAACAATGAAAGGCAATACAAGCAGGATGACCAGTGGCCATTGACGAAAAGGCATTCTTGAATGTTTTGTAAATGCACTGAAAGAAAAGAGATGGTTATGTGTCTTCAGTAAGCAAATACATAGTTAAGAATGGTGGGAATATCTCGTGTAGACTTTTAAAAGCGGGGGAATTTCTGTAGCCCTCTTTTTGACAGAGCGTACCGAAGCATATAACGGACAACAAATTTCAAAATGTTGGCTAGTTGGTTGCACTTTAGTAATCTTGGTGGAGCCCAAACGAAAAGTCAGACTGATATTAAATTTGATGCTTCCTTTGAACCCCCAAAATGATTGCTGAGGCCGATTGTCGTAAATCCAATAATTATTACGGAAGAAATGACACTTTTTCGAATTTATCGATCTGACACTCACCATAGTAAAGTTTGAATCTTAAAGATTTTCAACGAAGCATACACTGTGATGCCAGTAACCAAGTGATATTTTTTAAGCACGAAAAATTTAAACGTCATTACTTCCTGATAGCTAATCTTTTTGACGTAATTCAACAAAATAATAACATTCGATAATCGCTTTTTAACCACAACAGCAACGTAGGCTAATAAAAAAAAAACCAGGGTTCCGTTAATGACACATATTCGCTTAATTTGAAAAAAATGCTCGGAGAAATCCCTTCAACATGGCGACCAAAACTGTCCCAGTTAACTGCCCCAGTACGAAATGCCAACCCCCAACCAGTCAACTGCCTCAGCATGAAATGCCAACCCTCAAACTTGCAGTCTAACCTTACCTAACTGACAATAACAACTAAACCACAGAAGATACCGCAAAAGCAGAATACATTTTCGCGGTCCCAAATTCCCTATCGCTCACGCAGAAAAAGCCAGAATGCCTATATTGAATGCTGTACAAATTGAAAATAGGTTCATGGGTACGATATTTTCCCCAACCAGAAGAACAACAACAAGAATATTGTAGTCACATTCAAATAGCGTTCAAAAGGCTCTAGGCCTTGTTCGTACCTATGTTTTCAGCTATAAAAGTTTAAAATCGGTTCATTGGTTTGACCTCCAGGTGAGGGTAAAAAGTCCCAACAGCAACAACAACAAATGGCGATGCTGTGATGGCCAAATGGTCCAATTGTTGTTGGCGGAGCGAGCGAGCGAAGCGTAGCCTATAACGGACACCAAATTGCAAAATGTTGGTTAGTTGGTCCGTTGGTCTGTTGGTTGCACATTTTTAGTCTGGGTGGAGCCCAAACAAAAGATCGGATTGGAATGAAATTTGGTACAACGCTTGATACCCCAAACAGTATTGCTGAGCCAAAATTTGACGTAAATCGAACAATTATTACGGGAGAAATAACAAATTTTCGAATTTATTTCTAACACTCACCATTGTAAATTTGGAATCGTGAATAGTTAAGGAATTCCAACGAAGCATACACTGTGCTGTTGGTAATCAAATGAACTTTAAAAAAAAAGGCCAAAATAAATCATCGTAGCTTCCTTACAGCTAACAATCTTTTTGACATACCTCAACGAAATAATAACGTTTGATCATAACACTTTAACCACTAGAGGAAGACAAGCAAATGGGAAAAAAAACAAAAGGATTCGTTAACGACTCACATTCGTTTCATGTAAAAAAGAATGCTTGCAGGAATTCAGCCAACATGGCAACCAAAGTGGCGTTGACACTATCAACGGGAATCTAAAATTTGAAACATCAAATCGCCGCTGCAGGAGGAAACCGTTCATATAATACGACAGTACACAGCAGACTACGTATTTATATCACAACACAGAACAATAATTTGGCTTCGTATTGTAATTTCAAGATTCCTAGATTGCTATGGAAATTACACTCTCCATCCCGTGTTGCCAGAATAAATAGGCCTAACATCGAACCCAATAGACCTAATTTCTCTACTGTTGTCGCTTACGAAACTAAAACGGGACTAACAATTAGGCCTAAAATTAGGATTTAGAATTATTTAAATTCTATCTTCACAGCCAAGCTAACACCGGCTGATCAACAATTGTAATAATTCCAATTTAAAAAAAATTAATTTTGGCGTTGCAGTACGTGCCAGAGGTGTGCGCTCTAACATTGTCGTAGAAGGCAGCGTAGAGAGCCGCGGATGTTTCGAATCTTTTGATTGTTGTGAAGTACTATCGTTACTGGTGATTGTTTAACTTGCAGTTAAATGCTTTATTGTTATTATTTTAAATCTAGGAAAGATACTCTGCAATAAATATAAACAATGTACGCATTTTTGACGGCGGCACGTTCTTTGCCAGCTTAACCACGGCGACTAACGTTGTATTTTACAACAGCGGCGACGGCATAAAGAGGCTGCAAAATAACGAAACAGATACTAAATATGGGTATAAACGAAAATATCTTAAAATTAATATGAGACGTAGCCTAGATAAAATCTAAAAAACACCAGCAAAAAGCTTCAGCTCAAATGTAGCCGAATGAATATTGCCCCCAGCTTTTTAAGGACCATTAGCAAACATTGCACAGCCATTATAATGAGAGGAAATACAAATTTAAAATAAATTTTTCTCCGCTCCGCCTACAATAGGCCCAAAGCCTGTTTCCTAGTCATTAAAAATTATTAATTTTAAAAATCACAGTGAATGAGAAAATGCGCCTTGGGAGGAGTTCTGTAAACAAGTTCTAACAACTAAACTGGTCATAATTCATCTGTGAGGGAAACCGGAGGAAATTGGGAAGGGTCATGAAATTTAGTTTTGGACCCTCTGGATGCCGGTCGTACATTTTTCAGATCCCGCAAGGAGGGGTCGCAAAAAACACTGATCAATTTGGAGGAGACTTTTTTGTGGCCTCAAAAATTACACTTTCAGCAGTCAATATTTCTAAAAACGCCTCAAATTTGGGGGAGGGGGCCCAAACCTCCCCCCCCCCCATGACTCGAGTGTTTACAAGGTTATGAAGTTTTCAGTATCAGTGCTACCCAGTGTAGTTTTTTCCACTAAGCATTGTAAAAGAGCTGTACCTCTTGGTCTTCATCTGTCTTTTAGGTGCTCACTATGTTAGGGTTGTGGGCAATACAAGCAAAAAGTGTGTTCATCATACTTAATGTACGAAACTTTACACAGGATGGTTGTAAGGAATATCAGTGTTTTATAGAACAGTTTTCAACTCAACCTTGCCCTTTTGTTAAAAACGAGGCACGTTTTCTTACACGTTTTACGTCAAGGACGTGCACAGGCCTGAGTGGGCAGGGCAAACTTTTTTCTGGGGGCCCCTTTTTTGGGGGAGGGGATGTTTTAACCTCTTTTTACCCCTTTTTGTAGGACTTTAACCATTTCTGTCCCTCTTTACACCACTTTCTTCGCCGTTCTTCGCCTTTTTTGCGTTTTTAAGGCTCTTTTACACCATCGCGCCACCGAAAAAGGCCATTTTTTTCAGAAAAATAGGGGCATTTTACCATACCATGAGGGCAGGGACCTCCGATGCCCCCCCCCCCCGTGTGCACGTCCCTGTCTTTCTTACAGTTTTTTACGTTTGTTTCGTTCTTGTTTCTTTCTTTCGTCTACTTTCATTTTGCATTCGTCCACTGTTGTACTCTGCGCAATGCAAAAATGGACGGCAGCAAACAAAAAAAAAAAAACTGGTAATAAAAATATTGCCAAGCTTCGGTAGAGTTCTGGGGGCGAAAGATTATTATAATAAAATGATGTTAATAATAATACTAGCTTAGTGGAAATGCTAGAACGCATTTAAATAAATGGGAATTATCAGCAGATAATGGCGTTTGAAGTAGCTGACATTTTTCTTGCGTGCACTCAAACAAGATAAAAAATACGCTAAAATGTTTGTCTGTATCCTACATGTATGTGAGGTTAAGTACCCGAAAGCAGCCCCTCCTATTTCACAACTAAGCTAGTGTTTGCTAGCTTTTTGCTTATAAAGAACAAGGTGAAAAGTATTTACAAATGTACAGAGTTTGGAAGTTACGACGACCGGAAGTGCGAGTGCTACGGCCCAGTTTGAGCATTTTTTCAAATGACTATTGCGGACGAACCAGAAGGAATTTTTCATTCTGTTTCCGGGGGAATAAAGCTGAAGTTTGTGGCTATTAAATGATGAAAAGTTCAGTCAGATTGGTTCATAACTTCCGGAGATATGCTTCTTCAAAGATCGAGGTCTTTTAGGTTGGGGGGGGGGGAGAAGGGGGACTTCGAGCGCCGAGAAAAAAAAAGTGTTCGTAGTTGGAAACGATGGTTTCCCCGACGTTTTTGATCATTGGAGTCCGGGTATCCTCCTCTTCAATTAGGTAATTCGGTAATCCGACTTTACACTGGATTACATGAGAGAAATCATTTAATTATATATAGCATAAAACAAAAATTTTAAAGTACAAAGATAATTCATGAGTAATCCAAGACAACAGATTATCATAATCAATATTAATTTTTTATCGACTGACAGCCAAAGTTTTTAGACATGAACCAAACATTCAAATTTAGATATAGTTAACTGACGGTATTGAACGTATTTGCTACGTTGGACTCAGATCAAGTGCTGAACCTGCACTCGAAGAAATGTTTCTAAAAAAAAGATGACATCACAGTCATACTGTGGGCAATGACACACTACCATCCAGATGGTAACTGCATTTGGAAAGTCTTTCCTTATCAACTTTAAGTTGTACAACATAAAAACAGGTTCGCTCCCAGTACAGTAATCCTTATAGTCCAAATATCTTACCTGTATCCCGTGCAATGTGATTATAGCTTCTGTTTCTGTACCGACAGCCGTCTTGTTGCTTCAACGTTGTGTCCACAAAGATCAAGAGAAAAACGAGAGGTGAGCGTGTTGTGCGCGACCCACGTGCGGCTAATAGTCCTTGCACGAGGCCGAGACGGCATAATGGTTGGGTTTCGAAGAAAACACGATTGACGTCAATAAGCCTAAATTGAAAAGAAATTGCTTCTTGAGACGTTGACCGTGCTTTGATGATGGCAGATTTATCACATATTGTCTGGAGTAACTAGTGCCCCAAGAAACTGCGGAATCAAAAAATGGGTGGAGGGAACTGTTTCGTCACGGTTAGCAAGACAGAATGGTTGGGCTGCATACATCTCCCTTCATGCATCCGTCGTGACTGATTGTGGTTTCTGAATGACGTCAACTGTGTTCTATAATCAGAATTAGAATTTTTCTCAGCGCAAAGATTGGTGCTACAGAGGGTTTTGGCACACACGAGCGCAATTTGGTTACTACAGGCAAACTAGAAGGGAATGGTGCTTGAAACAATAGGTTATAGCAAATACCATTAAATCTAAATTGACCGAGCATGATTGAGGACCTTCAACGTGACTCGCAAAACGTGAATGGCAATTTAGTTATACCAAGAATTTATAGGGTTTTACATTCTTGGTTATACTAAGCTTTAACTTGAACTTTATTATTTTCTGTCAAATCGCCCCGATTGGGGTATTACGATATGAATAGTCACAAACAGAATTGAAGAAAAATAATGTAACAAGAATGTAACAAACTGAACAGAAAATTAAAGAATGTACGGTTTAGGATAAACGAAGTTAACAGTCTGCGTTAAAGACTGGCCTTGTTAGGATACAAAATACACTCATCTGAGAAAGAAAGAAAAGATTACTGCTTGTGTGGTACTCGAACCCACACTTCTTGCTAACTTGGCCAGGCACTGTGACTACTGTGCTACCGGGGCAGAACTTTGCTACAGGCACCAGCCGAGGTGAGTAGCTGTTCAGTCTTCTCAGTAGTGAACTAAATAGTCGTAGTGTGGAGCCCAAGAAGCAAAGTTGCTTTCCCTCCTTAATTGTTTGTGATCTTTAGGTCGATCATCGCTGAGGAAGAGTGAATAGCTACTAAGCTTGGCTGGAGCCTACAGCCAGTATCCGCCCTGGTAACACAATGGTTTGCACTCCTGGCCTAGTCAGCAGGAAGTTCTGGGTTCAAGTCCCAGTAGGGGCAGTTGTCTTTTCTTTTCTCAGATTAGTGTATCTTATATGCTCACAAGGCCAGTCTTTAATGCAGACTGTTAAGCAACTAACTTGGAATGCAATCATTAAACAAAAAAGCCGCCATGTAGTAGAAAATTACCGTGCAAAAAATAATATTATACATGTACCTAATAACATAAATAATTATAATAGTAGTAATTAATCTTGCGCCAAAAATAATATTCATGCCAAAAATAGGAAGAAATAATTATGAATATTCCAACAAGGATTGCAAGTCAAAATAAATAGCCTAAATAAATACAAGATCAATATATAAGTATCGGTGTACAAAATGTGTGAATGAAACATGTAAAATGTTAGCAAAAGTAGCAAAGTTAGCAAATGTTAGCAAAAGTAACAAGAGGTAGCCTACCTCTTAAAATTAACACTTGCCCAACATCGTGAATAACATTAATAAATTTCCACAATTCAAAACCTTTAAACCACTTCATACTATTTACAAGTCGCCAGCGACTGAAGTGTAAAGAAAATAAGTGTATATTTTAAAGTATCAAGACACACGCCAGTGTGTCGCTCACCTAGATAAACAATAACATTCTGATAATATATATATATGAGCATGGCGACCGCTAGACACGTTGTGTCTTTACAGGTAAGGTAGTTTGGCTGTTTTCAGCCATCTGAGGATAAATAACAATGCGACAGAAAAGGCTGAAACTTGTTTGATCGGCAGGCTTTGGTCACCTGACAACATAAAGGTCACTGTTAATGGCAGAGCTTAACATTTGCTTGTTGAAAAAACGATGTGAATAACATTCATATTTGTCTAATTACTGGCTGCTGGCTTGCGCCATTTTTGTTTCACGAAAATAAATTCTTCCATGTGGTGAATAAAGCTGGTTCTTAGCTCATTTTTCAGGTATTGGTGTGTAGATGTGCCCTTTTCCGTCCTCTTATAATTTGTCAAGTGGTTAGAGACCTCAAAACTACCAAATTGATTGTTTTACGTTGTTTTAAACATTGTTATTATGCAACAATGCTAATCAGCAAACGCCAGCTGCAAGACTAAAAGGTTGCCAGCTGCGGAAGAAAAAGGTTGTATAGATAGTTTCGTTAGTATAAGCAATGTTGAGCAATGTTTCATAACAATTTCAATTTATTAAACAAGAGCATCGGCCATGCGCTACGCGCTCTATTACAAAACAAGAACAACACAATACACACAACACAAAACAAAACATTAAACAATGCCCATCATCAAATTACGCTAATTAGCAAACGCCAGTAAACCATTAGAGATATGAGTGCAATGAGATACTGCAGTACTAACAAGAAATATTAATCATATGCAAAAATGTGACTGCTGTCCTCAAAATCTAACGAAATCCAACAACAACCAAAAAAAATGGACCAGAAAACTAGATTGGTGTTTCCATCCCATAGTTGCTAAGAAAACAAGAATTTAAATAAATACAATAACTGCTTATGCTAAAAAAAAAATCATGAGCCGACGGCTGTAATGGTAACAGTGGTTGGGACAGGTAAAGCAGCAGTTGAAAAACGGAG
Organism: Lithobius niger; assembly: GCA_023313725.1. Taxonomy (NCBI): domain Eukaryota; kingdom Metazoa; phylum Arthropoda; class Chilopoda; order Lithobiomorpha; family Lithobiidae; genus Lithobius; species Lithobius niger. The sequence continues at coordinate 10,326 of JAHWFP010027046.1, forward strand.
GACACAATCACTACGCGAAGAAGCCATCATAACCAATGCTCCGATTATGCTCTTATTATTAAATGAATAGTAAAAACGTGACATAGGTTCCAGTAATACAAATCTACTAAATACGTCGAAACATTCAGGCATGCAATACGACCATGGTCTATTTTTTTGGAGAGGGTTGGGGGGGGGGACAAACAACCACCACCATCCCCTCCCCCATCATACCCAAGAAAGATTAGGGGTTTGAATAACATCTCTGTAATGTGTGGTGCAGTGGCAACACGGACCACTGCACTGTGACTGAGGTTGGCGCTAATGACCAAGTTGTCGACGCCCCATTAAGCCTCAATCCCCCCCCCCAAGAAAAATTCTCATTCTGAACAATGGACGTCAGTTGGAAATACTTACGATTTATAAAACAAACTGTAAATGAATAAAAATATTAATAATATTTTGGCACAGCGTGGGGTAAAATGATATTTGCTCTTAAATCCGTTGATCACAGTAATGGGCCAATCCCCCCTCATCGTCACCACCGTACCGGATGCCAGATGAAAAGTATAACTGCACAGACTAACAAACCACCCCTGTCTGTGTGTAACTGTTGGCAGAGTTGAGAGAAGAGGAAGAAGTCTCTCGTTTGGTAGCTTTCTTTCATGGGGGGGGGGATTAGGATGAGCAATCCTGTATATTGCATTCGTTATTCAAACATAATGCGTGTTAGCTTTTAGTTAAGTAAAAAAGTCCGCGATTCAAGACAAGTTACATTAATGCGCATCCAATTTCTAATTTTCTTCTGCAGTTAAATTATCTTAACCGACGAAACACAAAGCTCTCTATTTTTTATTTTTCTATCGAAAGTGATCGTAAAATGAATTTGGAATTCTGCCTTTATTTAACGTGTAGTGCTCCCTTCCAAATCCATCATCGTACCGGACAAATATCGTGGCTCCTCCATACTACAGCTACCCTCCCAGTATGCACTACCCTGTTGCTTGCGAAGCGGACTCGCATGTTTGTTGAATTCATACTACATAACTGTTACACCGATCATACAGTGATTACCTGATTAGCATGAGCCGCTATTTGTTCGACATAACTACCCGAATTGTCAATATGGGTAGAATACTGGAACAGTTACTGGCAAAGCGCAAAGTTGCATCCGTTTTTTTTTATCGGTTCACCCAAAGAAGAACGACAGATAGGACTCCATTTTCCGTGTGATGTTGTCAAAATGTAAAACTAACTAGTCCAGTTGCAAAAATGACAAATTACAGCCACGAAAACGAAAAAAAAAAAAAATCGTTACTAACTATAACAGCAAACAAAAACCACATAAAGAAACAAAAAAACACACTTCCCAAAGAGGGAAAGAAAAGTAAAAGAAAAAAAAAGAATGAAGGTAGAGGAGAAAAGGGGGAGGGTGCAAGAAAGGAATATCCATTTCAACTATTTCGTTTCCTATCAGACTCCCACCTGCCGACAAAAATGCCTAACGCAACCATTAGTTTTGGTTTTGCAATGGGTAGCGCAGCACTTCAACCAATCGACCCACATCATTCCCAAAGTTTCAAAGCACTACCACAGATTCTCACTACGTTTTCTCTATACTTTTACATAGTATAAAAGATTTTTAATCAATATTCTGCCTTCTCGCTATGGTGAGATTAGTGCTCCCGCGCAGGGGCCCCTTTAAACAGGGAGCCCTACGCAGCTGCGTTGCATGCGTGCCCCTTGAGCCGGCACTGCACATGAACGCCCATGATCCCCATCAGGGAACAGCCTCAGTTGGACATCAGAGACAAAGACCAACTTCGAGAAACACAGTCGAAAGATGGAAATACACAGAGAATCATCCGCACTTTGCAATGACCTGAACTCGCAGGGCAGAAAGAGACGTACAACTGTGTTGAAAATGCGCAAGAAGTATACAGTGGATGAGACTGGACTTTGATGTTACATCGATCCACTAGTTCCTCAAAGAGGTTGACCCGAAAAATCTGAATCACACGTACCTGCATAATTGTCATGACCACAAACAGGCTGGACATGTGGGTGTGACAGACAATGCAACGCTTTAGAGGAGTAGCCCATTGGCCAAATCTCTTCAGCAATAGAAAAAGATTACTTGTGCTCTTGCCATGAATACTGGACAGCTAAAACAGACTCCCAGAGGAAAGCAGAAAATATGCTACCCGTAATCCCTGCAAGGAAATTTCATATTTGTGGCATCAATTTCATCAGTCCACTACCCGAAACGATGCACGAGCACAAATACATCTTCACAATGATGAATTTATTCTCTAAAGATGTCTGTCTCATCCTGACCAAGAATTCAACAGCTCACACTGCTGCAAGAAAGTAACAAAAGGAGTAGTAATTTCGGCCAACGAACCTGCTTCATCTCAAAAGTCTTCACGAACCTTCTCGAGATGATGGGGATTAAACACAACTGAACGACAACATACTACCTTCAGTCGAACGTGACTGAATAAGCACACAGGACCATGAAGGGGTGTATTCCGGGCCTTCCTTCAAGAGCACAAGAACACATAGGGTCCATTGCTAAAAACATCGCAATATGCAATGAGCACACCTCCTCACATTAGCACTGGAGAAACCCCACCTATCTGATGTACGGCGAAGATCCCAGACTACCCCTCTATGTACTCAGTCTCCCAGAGAAGAACGAAGATATCACCCCGCAAGAGTACACAGAACGACCAGAAACTTCGCCACAGCACGTCTCGCCGAAGTAGCCAGATAATCCAAGATCAATTATGATGAGATCCACTGGAAGATGGAGTACAACATTGGAGTGCTCGTGAAGATCAAAAATCACACGATCTCGGACACTGAGAAAGGGATTAACAAGAAGCTAGAGCCAGTCTATGAAGCTCCTTTCTGACTCATGGCTAAAATGAGTCGCCTACCGAATTGTTTCAATCAACGACATGACGAAACAGGAGAAAATCAACATAATGGATATGGAACCGCTGACAGAAGGGGCCCAAGACATCATTCAAACAATCAGCCCGCACCAATGCTGGTGCCCACAGATCAGTCAGACCGAGAATGGTGTGCCGATGATAACGACAAACATTCGTCAGACTCAGACGACAACAATGAAGGAGAGAAACCCGGCTCGTCAAAGACTGACCCCATCCGATGTCAGAAACGAAAGACGAGCAAGCCGGAGCATCTAAAAAAAAACTATGTTCTCATGATGGCTTGCAGTGAGAACCAATTCCTCAATGTTGAAAAAGAGGAATGGACAAGTTGGTTGCAGAACTAAGCTGGCTAGCTTTTGGTCCAGCAGCAAAGCGAGATGAGGAATCACCGTTCCTCCACACCTCGAAACCAGTATTGGAGCAGAAGGGCCTAGTGTAAAGATACTGGGTGAAGGAACAATCTAAAATCACGATTGCCCGAGATGACATGGACGTCTTCAATTAATTAATTAAAAGACGCAGTCAGGCTTATCTTTGTTCTCAAAATTCGGCGACTGCAGAGACAAGTCCACAACTTCTTTAAATCGGAGGCAATAAAGAACACCAACTTCCAGTGAAAGACACTTGGCACAACTCAAAACGACTTTACCGTAGAGAAATGGTCGCCACGCATTAGACTCAATATGCAAGGCAATGCACAGTGACCACGATGCTTGGATCCACGCACCAACCCACCCTTTGTGACGAACTAAGAAGTACCGTTCAGGATGCAACAGTGTAATCCTTTGATGAACTAAGATGGACCCACCGAGGCCGCAACAGTGCAAGATATATCTTGAATATTGAACTGAAGCGCAACTTTGGGGAGCAACCCCAATGAACACGCTCGCTGGCCGGAAGGTTCGTGTGACATCTTTTCGGTTTCTGAACCTGTATCTTCCGCAGCATAGCTTCGCCACACCCAGTATGGAAACCATGCAGCTCCGCTAATAAATATAGTTTCAAGCAGTCAAACCTGTCTCCAATCAATTTTGAGATCAGATAGGAGCTATCTGGGGCAACGTGGACATAGCGTACCCAACATTAGTTTGGGTTCGTGCTCCCTAATAGCAAAACAAACAAACTATTTCTAAACAGAGTTCTCAATGTTAAAGAGTTTAAATTTATATTAAAAACTAAGGCGTCATCAGTTAGACGTCAACAGAATGAAGTGAAGCGATTGCAAACAACCCAATACATCGGAGACAGCATTTTGACTCGTCTTGTTTCCTTGTCCGTTTGCTTTCGTAGCGTGTAGCTGGATGGTGTTGACAGTCGTTGGGACGAGCGGTTTTCCAACTTTGGTTTTCCGTTTGGGGACGATGCCTTTTGCACGCTTCGGAAACTAATGATGAGCATATAATGAGCAGCTCACGTCACCTGTGCATTTTGTCATCTAGATTATTCCTCAACAACATGTCCGATTTTAAATTTTCTATTTTAAGACCACCTTTGGGTGTAACGCTATCAATGCACAAAATCTGGTGTTAATTGATGCAGTGGTTATTTCGTGATGCGGATACAATGGCTGCGTTGGAATGGATACATAAACGGAGCTCCGCTCGGCCTTCAGCTTCGCTCCAATAAGCGTCATTGATTATTACGTCGTTATTGTTGGCGGATTATTATTTCCATTTCAAATTCGTAAGGACACTTTGCACAGCGATTATGAAAAACAATGCAGAATTCTCGGGCCTTTAAAGGGCCCTATAGTGTCTCTTGATTGCGGCATGTCAAAAATCGTGGGTTTTCCGCTTGAATTCCTCCATCTAAAATTACCCCTCTCGCCGTCTACCATCCTGGTCCTTGGGGCTGATAATTTCCTTAGATGCTCCTTAATAGATCAAATCAGAATTCTCGGCGATTGCAGTTCAGCACACGTGGCATCTGCAGCCTGTGGAGCTTACCACTACACGAAGTAGTTATTTACAACAACAACAAAAATGTTAAGGGGAATATTTGACATAATTTCATATGAAAATTGCATTTCTTAGTTGTTGGAAGACGTTTCAAATTTACACTGGTTACTAGCAAGGGTCTTTAAGCGTATTTTTGAAGTAAATTTTTTTGTGGGGATGGGAGGGGGGTAGGGGATTTGAAATGAATTCCTGTAAACATTTCATTTTCAAGTTGCAGGAAAACGTTTCAAATACTCGCCAATTTCGTGTAAATCCTAGTTTCCGGGCTCGCACCCTGCTGGGAAAGAGTACGGCACCGGGGATCGCAACTGTACAAGAAACAATTCTTTCCAAACCTTCGCAGTCAGCATTCCTTTCAGCTCTTAACCGACGCTTGTGACGCCAACATGGCGTCAGCTAACTTCTTGTTCTTGTAATATGTAAATCGAGAGCAGGAAGCATTCTGCTTATACGCTCCCTCTCAATAAAACCATCATAAAAAAACAAGTTTAGAACTAAATGAATTTGTTCAGTCTGTTTTTGAAAGTGTTGATCGACGTTGCGTCAATGACACTCTGGGGCAGAGAGTCCCACTCGTCAATCACACGATGAGTAAAAAGGATTTCACAGTGTTCACCCTTGCTTGCGGCTTGAAAATGTTGGAGTTGTGACCTCTGGTACTTATACACTTTGAAGGCATCCAGACGTTATTTTTGTCCAGATCGTAGTACCTTGTCATAATTTTGAAGCACTCGATCAAATCACCGCGTTTTCTTCTTTTCTCAAGGGTTGGCAGCTTGAGCATGGCCAACCTTTGTTCGTAGCTGATACCTCTAGTTCCATTCACTAGCCTAGTAGCTCTTCGCTGTACACGTAAGTTCGAGAATTGACTGGTCTTTTTTCAGGCTGGGGCTCCAAATAGAATTGCAGATAGAATTGTGTGAATGAGAATCGCAAGAAGCCAATTCTACAATCTATTTTATTTATTTTACTACAAAATCATTGTAATGACTCCTTGCTGGTCTGACATAAAGTTAAAGTTTATAAAGAGCATAACAGTAATTTCAGATTAAAACAACAATAATTTTGAAAACAGAAAATATGGCGGCGCTTATGGTGCACACCGTTCTCACCTGTGCTCTCGCTGAATGAGATTCGTGAGATACTCATCCCATAATTAATAATTTCTGTCGTTTTGGAGTTTTATTCTTGAAACTTTGCACGTGGCGTGAGTGTTCTTCAATAAAAGAAAGGACGGTCTTGGTCGACATGTGATTTGCGGTCGTGACGAGGCTAGGTGACCGAGACCAGCTGTGGTGTGAGCTTCGATTGCTTGAGACTTCAGGCTTTGCGGGTCTTGATCGAAACAAGCTGTCTGATTATTACTGTAAGGTTTGACCTCGGTTTCCCATGTTAAAGCCGAAAATTGGAAGCTTAATTTCTCCGCCGTCGTTCAACATTTTCGACTGAAATTTGGTATACAAGCTTTGTTGGACTTGGTGAACACATGCACCAACTTTTATTAATTTCTTCCGGAGATCTGCCCTTTATAGAATTAGAAATTTCGATTGGTCATCCCGTTCCGGAGTTACGGGGCCATGAACGATTCGTTTTATTGTTATACATTATTTTAAACTTTATTTTTGCGGCCTTCCAGTCTGCGGCCTTGCAGTGCTGGAAACACCGGTTCTCGTCAGATCCCCGAAGTTAAGCAGCATTGGGCTGGATTGATATTTGGGTGGGTGACCGCCTGGGAATCTGGCTGTTGCAGACATAGGGCCTTAGGGCTTCGGGCAGATGACCAGGAGTGGTTAACGCTCGTTAAACCCTTTAACCCTTTTTTTTTAACTTTATTTTTATGCAACAATGCCAATCTGCAAACGCCAGACGGAAAGCGTAAGCAAATGCTAACAATGCTGGTGAGCAACAATATACGCGCTCGTGAAGAGGAAGCATTATCCTTATTACGAATCGATTTATTAGCGCAGCCGGCAGGCAGTGCTTATTAGAGTTCGTTTGCGCACGAGAATTTAAAAAAAAACTGGACCGGAGGCGGATGAGGAGGCGCCAGTTGAATTGTTTCTGCGATTGTTTGCATGATACTGTATCTGCCTGCAACAATACAGAATCCACTATCCATCGAGCTGATACATGCTAAGTCTAGACACACGCTAGTGTGTTGCCATCAAATAATGAACTTAGACCAAAGCTTGGGCAGAACCTGAACAGAAATACGCATTTCTAATGTTCCGCTTTTTCGCAAACAAAATTGGGTGGGCTGTGTTGCCATCAAATAATGAACTTAGACCAAAGCTTGGGCAGAACCTGAACAGAAATACGCATTTATAATGCTCCGTTTTTTCGCAAACAAAATTGGGTGGACAGTGGACATACCATACACAACATAGACCAAATCGTACCACTTTCCATACAAAGGACGCGAAAAAAGCCAACAAATTAACTGAACAAAAAACATTAGAGCTCGTATCCCCATACTCACAGCCGTGAAGGTACATGAATAAAAACGGATTAGAGTTCACTCGAACGCAACGAACTATAATTTGAATTCCAATTCCAGGGAACAAGGATTGTGACATGCCAGCCTCCATGCACACGTAAACAAACATGTACATCATTAATCAATCAAACAAAACGGTTGGATATTTCAAAAAAATACCCACACAAAATGAACACGTAAGTACTCACATGAACTAGAACTAAAACAGAAACCATCAAATACAAGCAAAAAAAAATGCCGAACTGGGAGTCTGCGTGTTTCAGAAATTATAAATCCACACGAAATGCAAAGATAGCCACTCACACGAAACACGCTTAAAATAGAAAACAACAAACACAGACAAATATTTAAAAAAAACCTCTATGATACACAAATTAAGAATACACACCCACACAAACATTAAACATTTCAAACACAAACTGCGTTGACTTACTGACATAACAATTACGTGAAAACAGTCATTATTCCCTGGAATTGGAGTTCAAATTATAGTTCGTTGCGTTCGAATGAACTCTAATCCGTTTTTATTCGTGTACCTTCACGGCTGTGAGTATGGGGATACGAGCTCTAATGTTTTTTTTCTAAACGGCGAAGCCGTTTTTTGTTCAGTTAATAGTATAATGATTTCATGTCGTTCTCCCGTGTTAAAGGTATAGTGTCCGTTGCCCATTCGTCTTGCCATCCTATGTTACAAATACGGACAAAGCCGCTGATAGATAGCTTCGGACAAACCAACTTCCAAAAGAAAGACTTGTACTGAATGAGCGAGCGAAGCGAGCCAAATTCAGTGCCTTTTGCAACGAGTGCAGGCAACCAGCTTGGTATGTCAAAGTATCACGAATTAGAAAACAAAAACGAGCTCGTTTGATGTTTAAAGTACGGTTTAACTGATCCGAAGTCAAAACAGCAAAGTAGCACAAATAAACTTTCCTGTAAGGTTTCACATACTGCAGTGTTCCTGTACTGTTCAGTCCACGTGAAACCTTACTGATGTTTCACCCATGAGACATGTAAATCAAATCAAAACCATATCCCAACTTTCAAAATTGTTGTAAGAATAATACAGTGTATAATATAGACTACACATTCTCCTAATTTCGGGGCTAAACTTTTCATCATCATCCTATTCATCCGTTCATCCTATTGATACATACACCAGTTTATAAGATTTCATATTAAAGACTACAGGACTGGTATTTCATTTTTATTTTCAACGATATATCTAGGATTTCAATGAGTCGCACGAACCCTTAATTAGTTAATGTATAGGTCTGTACTAAGCACACTAAGGGCCGGTTGCACCAACGCCAGTTAAAGCGACAGTTAAGTAACTGTAGGTTAAATCAAGGTTAAGTAATTTCTGTTGCACCAACTAACCGCAAAGCAAAATTAACTCCAGTAACTAACTGGGACCTTAACTGAGCCTACGGAAGCCTCTGAAGATTTCCCATCGGTTTTTAGTAATATCCGAAATGGCGACGCCCACAGAAACAGCAGCACGAGCTACGAATTGTATAGAAAACAGTTTTGTGGGAAGTAAAAAAACGTAAATTGGGGCCAAACCTCACAGATAACAATAAAGTGCTGATTGTAGATCTTGTCCCAAAATATGGAAACATAATTAAAAAAAATAGGTAAAGTGCCGAACGAGATGTACCTGGGTGGGTTTCTCTGGTTTCTTTGGGGGCGCTGGATGGGGGGGGGGGGGGGGGGTGGGGGTGGGGCAACTAAATGGAAAACTAGCGGATAGTCGTACCTTTTCCTCCTCCTTTCGTTGTCTACGGTAGTATTACAATCACACCTATATGCTATTTTATTCCTACTGACTGAGGACAGCCTGATTCTTCCTCAAATACCACCTAGCCCCACACAGACTGATGGAGAGACATCGTCCAGGATGCCCGGCACAGCGTGGTCGAATCGCCACCAAGGGCGGATCCAGAATGAAGTCTTGGAGGGGGCCGCAAGGGGATTTTTCTGCGTTTTCATGTATTTTTTGTCAAATTTAACTCCGTGTTTTAACAATTTTGGCAGTTTTTTAAATTTATTTGCTTGATCCCCGCAGGCCCAGTCTTACACCAAAACCAAGCATTTCATCGGTTAGGGCAGAAGCATCTAAACATATTCCTGATTGTGATGCAGCAAAAAACGCATATTATGAGGAGAAACTGAAGAATGAAAAGGAAGACCATGTCCTACGAACGCGTTTGTTACGTGTGACGTATTCCTACATTTTTATTTCTACCAAACGAAGTACCCAAGTTCTTTTTGCAATGTAAACAAGTGTGATACATTGATTTGTTCGTATTAATGCTTATTGTAAATCCTTCTGTTCTTTTGTAACCCACCATGTTGTCTTTGTTGTAACCGACTATTTATTTATAGAGCATACAAAGTGGATAGATGTCATTCACGTTAACTATAGAAACGGGCGAGAATCAAATCCTGGAGTAATTCAAATTACGATTGTCCTCCCTCATCGCTTCCCCGCCCCTCCCCCCAGTTCGGTGACGACGGCCGAGCCTTGTGTATGAAACACACAATGGAATCAGTCAATATAAGGAATACCTCAAAGAGAATGTACAGTACAGTATGTTTCCTGACGCGATATTGAATCCGGAATTGATTGTTGTACAGCTCAAATGGATGTACTCTTTCTACTGATGTTTAGCAGCAGGACAGACATCATCCGAATACTCGAAAAACAATACATTTTCATCTGAGCTTTCTGAACTATCCGCCATGTTAGTTATTGCTAACGATAGTTAAGTTGCTTAACTGGAGAATATTGGCCAGTTAGGATATAACAAAAGTTAGAGCCTACTAACCTGCGATTTCCACTTAACTTGCGTTGGTGCAACAAACACACAGATAACTGCAGTTTAACTTGCAGTTTAACCAACCGTTAAAGTTAACTGGCGTTGGCGCAACCGGCCCTAAAAGTATGGTTTATACGATTTTTCAGCGATGTCCTTTGGCCAAGTAGAATGAACCAATCAGACTTATCGTGTTCTAAAGTAAAAACTGTAAACACGTGAATACAGCAGTAAGGTTTCACGTGGACTGAACAGTACAGGAACACTGCGGTATGTGAAACCTTACAGGAAAGTTTATTTGTGTTACTTTGCTGTTTTGACTACGGATCAGTTAAACCTTACTTTAAACATCAAACAAATTCATTTTTGTTTTTTTAATTTAGGTTAGGTGTGGCCTTCACTTAATGACGTGAACGTCGGTCACGAATGGGACGAAACGGTGATTGTCTTGATTTTCAGGTTGATGGTGGGTGGTGGTCGAGACGAGTTGTTCGTGGTCGAGACGAGACAGTTGATCGGAAAAATTACTCAATTGGTCAATTTGCTTGCTTGCTTGTTTGTTTTATTGCTTGTTTGTTGGCAATGAAGGCAACGCGTTGCCACAAATGTGAAAACGCTGTGTGTATTGAACCGATGCAAACATCAATTTATAAAATCTTAACAGCTATTCGAAAATTAGTTAAACGGTAAATTTTGCAAACAGTGTCACGTTTAACTGTAGCTGTGCGTGTTTTCCAGGTAATCGGAAAAAAATATCCCGGAAGAAATATCCCCAGAAAAAAATATCCCCGGAAAAAATGTCCCTCGGAAAAAATATCCCCAGGAAAAAAACACTTTCACTTTTAAGTACCCACCAAACACATGGAATCTAGAACGCACGCTAAATATAGACACACGCTAGTGTTTTTCCATCAAGTATTAGACGTGGGTCAACGCATGAACATAAATATGCAATTGTAATCCTCCTTTTTTTACGAAAAAATTGCGCGAACAACGGACATACACATGATAAACCGGGCCGTACCAATGACAATAAAAAGTAAGCGAAAAAAGCCAACAAAATTATCAACTGACCAAAAAAATGCTACGCCATTTTAAAAAAAAGAGCTTGTTTCCTTATGGAACTCACAGCTGCGAAAGCACACATATAAAAACGGATTAGAATTCACTTGAACGAACCGAACTATAATTTTGAACTCCAATTCAAGGGGTCAAACGAAAACAAAACAAATCTCCAAATAATAAAACCCCTGCTAATAGCACATCCACACTCACTGCAGGGATGCTGCCGCTGCGGAAAAATGTGAAAATTTGCCAGTTGTAAAATAATATGTGAAACATGTCAATAAATGTTAAAAAAAAAAAAAGGGCAAAACACACAAACTAAGCAAAATCAATCAAATTTTCCGGCCTAATTTTGGGCCAGGAATTACGTAGGTATGCTTGTGGGGTTAGAACACACAAAAGAAAATTGGTTGGTTTAACGGCGAAGTCGCTTACATTCTCTTGAGTGAAATTACAGAGAAATTACAATGGTTACTGGAAAAGAAAAAATTTATTAAAGAAGTGTGATATGAAACGAAGAAATAATTTTATGAAACGAATAATAATTTTTTGCTCTTCAGGCAATTCAGGGTTCGTGCGAGTTCATGGTTCCCTTTAAAACTTAAAATGTGCTGGAAAAGTGCTTGAAGATCTTGAAAAATGATACATGTATCATCAGTACGGAAAGTAGAAGACGTGACTGAAGAACACAGCAAAATTTAGCAAGAAAGCAGTCGTTACAGTATACTAAAAGTGAAGTTTTTTTTTCCCTGGGGTTTTTTTTTCCGAGGGATTTTTTTTCCCGATGGATATTTTTTTGCGGGGATATTTTTTCTGTGGATATATTTTCTGGGGTATTTTTTCCGAGATTTCTCGTCGGAATAGTTTCTCCAAAATTTTTTAGTAACTGCGACTGCATTTGCAATCTTACTGGCGGCTGCCATCCCATAGTCTCAAAGCAGAAGTATCACATCTGGCTACGCCTTAAATCGTGAATCTGCTTGTCCGGTAAATACAGTTCACCATATAACCCCTCCACGGCACTTCCCCCAATTCACCTTGGCAAGGTTTCCCCTCCTGCCTCTCGCCTCACCCGGAGCGAATGTTCCCGAGCCCCCTGCAGTTCATTCCTGTGGAGGCCCGACCCGTCTCAATCCGACCCTGAACGTCTATTAGGTCGACAGCGTTGACGTGGCATGGTAGCGCACACCGTTGAACCCAAACCTCTACGTCCCTGGTTGAACAACGGCGGTTTTGATTGAAGATGACTTCTGTTGGCAATGTTAGCTATCTCACGCGGCTTTGTAATATTTGATTTCGGTTTCGGTTTTAGCGCTTTAGCTCGTCTTTTGGCCAGAGGTCGCCTTGAACCGGAAGTTAATGGCGGACGAGAGTCTGTAGGAAGAGCGATGAAGGATGCCAACTCGATCACCTGTTAGCCTCTACTCAAAATGGAAAGAGACAACATGGACAGCAAGCCAGATGAGCAACGCATTTCTAAGGTAATTAATGACGAATGGAATCGTGGAAAAAGTGGAAAAGAAAGTTAAATAAACGAGAACTAACCGTTGATAGAGCGTGGAAAAAGTTGGCTGGAAACAGGAAGGCTTGTTGAATGCCATTAGGGGGATGACTTTTAGTTAGTGGGCGGGGATCTGTTGTTTTTTTTTTTTTCGTGGGGGGGAAGGGGGCGTTTGGGGCAGATGTTTATCATCGAAGTCATGTAACGTTTTGTAATCAACGTTTACTTTAATATTTGGTTGTGTTGACGTCAACATTGACGTGGATGTCTGTCGTCGATTGACTGACGTGTTGGTTTGTAATGAATATGATCACGTGAGCCTCGATCAAGGGTCGCTGCAGTCGGATTGACCTCTGGATTGAACTTGATTGGATTGACGATCAAAGTGTTGATGGTTAGAATCGACCATTTAAATGACTGACGTGTTCGAATCGAAGCTAAATTGTGGCTCGGTATTGTCCCTTTTTCGTACTTCTGTTAGCGTATGATTTTAAATAGCTCTCTCTCTGGTTCCGGTGACGGGATCCATGCTTGAAACACTGTGGTCCCGGTGAATTTGTGGAAAACCAAGCCTTGATCTTGGTAAAGTGAACCTAACCTGCTGAACAAACTTACGTATCCTAACCTAAACTTAATGTAACCAATTCTAAACTAAACTATGTTTATCAGCAAGATTAGACTTTGATCGTTTTCCGGGACCCATACTCTCAGAGCTGCGGTCCCGGCAACGCGCCCAAGGTTTGCTTTAAACAGTTTCTTCCCAACTAGAGATACTGCTTTTTTTTTTAATATTATTCTAGTCGATGATGAGTGGAGAAGTGGTACGCTTTTTTGCATTTGCCGGGATCCATACTTTGCATTTGCAGCGGTCCGAGCAACGCTTCCAAACTGCCCAACTGGGACTGGAGAGGTTGCTTGTTTTTTAAAGGGCAATTACATCCATTTTTACATGCATGCTTTACTTTTGGATCATTTACACAAGAACTGCGGTAAGAATACGTTACGTACGTCCGATACAACAATTTAATTATTGCATCACCAAAACACGATACGGAGACCGCCACTGTTATGCTGGAACGCACAGAAATTAATGCCGACTGATGTCACTCTTCGATTTCAACTTGCAGCCGATTGAGATAGCTCCATTGGCTGTGAGAGTTCGAGCGTCTGACGGCCTTAGCTGGCCGACAGTTGTAGTGTTGTCCTTCTCAGCCTCTGTCCTCTCCGTTCTATCTTCATGCAACAGGCCGTCTGTTGTCCAGTTCCTGTCCTGATTTCATGCAATCCGATTTTCAAGATCACCGACAGCCACTGCACGCTCAAATGGACGACGCTATGACTCGTTTTAATGAAACGCCGACTGATTCTGCAGCCAATATGGCCGCCCCATCACCTCGTAGTCAGTCACCCGTCGATCCGAATTTTGTTGCCCGTCCACCTTTTCATGTTTCTTCTTCTGAACAATCACCGTTTCCATTTGGCCAACTCTCATCACTTTCCTCATTTAAGAAGGCCAAGAAAAAGAAGCACTCACACAGACCATCTTCTTCAAAGTAGCATCGATCTCTGTCTGAATATTCTCTTAATTTGTCATCACGTTTACATTGGAGGACCTCGGACTGCCCCTTTTACAACAAGGTTTATTTCTGTCCTCACTCAAGTACACGACTTTTTGGACTGTACCATACGACAATCAACAACATACAGGCTGCCATCATCTTCACAATGCCATTCCGACACTAAAGACTGGATGACTAACTCGTCCTCATCGTCTCTGTCCTTCTTCAAGCAACTATCCGTCCTTTTCTCCTGTCCCGTCCTGATTTCATGCAGTCCGATTTTCAAGTTCTCGTTCTGTCAACGGACGCTCAAGCAGACTACGCCATGGCCCGTTCCCGAGGAACGACGACTAGTCCTACCTGAAAGATAAAAAAAAAAAAGCATGCTCATCTTTGAACTCAAACTGACCTTCACACAAGCATCAACCTTGTACTCATCTCAAGCACACGCCATAATGGACCGTGCTGCACGTTAAATCAAGTAGGCCTACAAGGCAACAACTTACATGCCACCTCATCATGATACAACCATTCCTTCACTCAAGATTGGACAACTAACTTTTGATTCCCTAACCATGTTTCTCCATTCCCATCCGAGTTTTTAATTTTCGGCCCACCATCCAAGACGGCCGTTCCTTCGTCCTGAAGCCCGTCACTTGTCGTATCTGCTCATCAATGTTGTGGACTACCCTTCACACGATCTGCCTCTGTTCTCAAGTCATGTACAAACATTTCTGGATCATGCTGTCAGTGATTTTAAAACAAGGCCAGCCATCCAATCTGAGAATGCCTTCACCATCACTGGATTGGGCTACACATTTCTTGTCACCTCGAAATCGACACCAAGATACTACAGGGAAAACAGCCTCGTTCCTCAGCTTGAAACTGAAATTGTGGATCTGGCATCTCCCACACTAATCTTGGCTTCCGTATCCGTTTTTAAACGACTCTCCCAGCTGAACACAACAACTCATGGTCAAAGAAAAATCCCGAATATTTTTCTTACAAGCATCAAGCCATACCGTCCCCCGTCTCAAGCAGACTGGACCACGCCAAAACTCAACGGAACTCCGATGTACTCGACACGCACAATGATTCTTCCCTATCCAACGTCAAGGACATGGACTCATGTGTGTCATCCATGATTGTCAACACATGACAAAGCTTACTCATCCAAACTCGCCTTTGTCTTCACTATTCTCTCATCTCAAAGCCATCACGAATTTTCTCCGTCCTCATCCAAGTTCCTGTGCTCGGATATAACATCCTTCGTTAACCGGACTAGACCAAGCCAGGATCCACAGAAACTTCGAAGGAACCTTCATCCATGATGGTGCTCCTTCACCCTTATTGCCTTTGGCTGATCTATCCTGAATCAGAACGTTCCAGGACCATCCGTTACACAACGTTCCTCTTCAGTCCACAAATCTTGAACATGCACTCACGGACCGTACCATTTTGGCTTCTCAACATCAGGCTCAACTTCCCCACTCGACACACCTTCTGGACTGGATTGCATGCTCTTCGCCATCCTCCTAACAGATACCGTTGGGTCTGAATCACGGATAGCTATGCCAATTTTTTTCATCGCCCATCTACATCAACCAAGAAACGACGACACAACAGTCTAAAACACTCCTTTGCATCATAAACTACAGTTGCTTCCGCTTCAGCCTGCTGTCCTTCACCTGCCATCATCATAGCTAATTCGGAATCTTCAAACATCTTCATTCCATTGCAGATAGCCTTTGCACATTGAATCTGCTGAGACTAGTCACAGATAGCGGCAACGCATTAAAATCGACGAAAGACTGTCTCAATGGGATCTCGGCTCATGTCCTAGGAATCCGTCATGTGGTGTCCACCACCACAGATTGACGAGGTGAACTTCAAATTTTGAAAAATCACAGGAGGAGAACACCCCTAATTGATCAGCTGTCCCACACTGACAAAAACACAGCTGCTTCGGATCGTCATCTTTTGCTGCCTGCTGTCCATGACCGACACTGGTTGCAGCACCTTTGAACTTTCATCTTATGCTGCCCACTGCTCCCTATCAACCATTTTTCGCACTCCAGCACGCAGTCGTCCTTCACCACCTGCTGTCCTAGCGGACAAAACTTGCAGTTAATTGGGACTCCCATCCTACGCTGCCTACTGCCCCTAGACGGCATTCGTTGTAGCTCTTTTGGGCCTTCATCCTTCGCAGCTGTCACCCCTCGCCAACATTCATTGCAACCTCTTTCATCGCTGCTCCTTGGACCCTGACCCTTCACTGCTTGTTGTCCATCGCCAACATCCTGTTTCGAGCTTCAGCATGACACCATCAGTTTCCAGGGACCATCTTCCTGCTCTGCTGAAAGCCCCTGACTGATTACTTTCACAACTCTGCAGCAGGTCATCCAACGTTACCTGTTGACCTCATCGACTGGCATTGCAATTTTCTGTCGCAAGCAAGTCGTTTCAAGCTAACTATCCTTCAGTCATTAATCTACCAACTCCACTGCTCGGCTCAATACGATTCAAAAGCCTTTCCCAAAACATCCACAGCATGAACACTGCTCAACAGCTCCGATTCCATCCGGATTCATCTGCCTTCTGTCCTTCACTAATTACCTACCGCCCGAGGACCTTGACAGGGCAATCCAGATAATTGCCAGTCGTCGGAAGGTCTGCAACATTTCAATTCTTCGAAGATTGTCATTTGAAACTCACCCAATATACGACATCACCTTGGTAAAACCTTGTTTTTAAGGGAACTACCGCTGCAGAACAATCCCAATTTGTGAGTCTGCACAACATATCCATTACAACAACCTCCCACCTTCATGGTTTTGATCCCACCAAGACACTGAACTTTCATCAAAAACTACACCAATGAAACTTTGCCAGAACTCAGGTAATCTTCCCCTTAACCTCACGGTCTAACTTTGTCTGGGTTTCGTTACACTGAGTTCCCAAGAAGATCGCCAGCTCGTAACCCTAGGGTAACCGGTCAGGTAGTAGCCACCACCTGCGTTGACGAGGTCTGGGTGAATGCTAAAATTATCAGGTAATTGATGTTTTCGAACAGCAATTAGAAAGCCCATTTTGCCGGCCCTCCTGCCAGGCCGGCTGAAAATGGTTTCTATTGCCTAAACGAAAACATACATTACCTTCACCCGCCCTACCTCCCCTCTGGAGTCACCACCTGACGAAACAGAGGAAAATAAAATGACAATCAGTTGTGGTTGCAGCCTTTATCGGAGGAACTGCGCATGCGCACAAGTGCGGTTGGGTTACGGAGCTGGCGCGCCGTTCAGCTTTAATCCTCTAGAGAAGAATGCATACTTCGGAGAAGAATGCATACTTCGGAGAAGAATGCTAAAATTATAAGCTAATGTATGTTTTCGTTTAGGCAATAGAAACCATTTTCAGCTGGCCTGGCAGGAGGGCCGGCAAAATGGGCTTTTTAATTTTTTATTAATTTTAGTGATAGAAAGTAGTTGATACAGTCTAAAATGTG
Organism: Lithobius niger; assembly: GCA_023313725.1. NCBI lineage: Eukaryota > Metazoa > Arthropoda > Chilopoda > Lithobiomorpha > Lithobiidae > Lithobius > Lithobius niger. The sequence goes on from JAHWFP010027046.1 coordinate 28,166, forward strand.
GTTGGATTCAAGTACACAAATTATTTTGTTTTGGTTAAAATTCACCTCCTCGCGTGATATTCGAGTCATGGAACTAAGTTTCCCATGCTTAGCTCTATACCGATACAATGCTATACATTTAGCCTAGTAGTTCAGAAATTGTCGTATTCGTAGTCAAAATTATTGTATCGATGAACTGACAAAGGGTGAATTTCACGCTAAGGTCACCCTTGGAGACCATTTTCAT
>JAHWFP010027046.1:28491-40818 GCA_023313725.1 Lithobius niger
TCCGTGACGACAGTTGCTACGTAATTTGCGTATATTTTTGTGAAACATGAACTGTTGAACTTTTGTCAGTCTAGCTTAGCATGATACACAAGCCTATTCATGGAGGAAAAATTTGTAATGGCTTCCGTTTTGTCACGGGAATGCAATGATCATCAAAAAAATCTTCGAAAGGAAGCAGATGCTCTACAATGAAGCCAGCACATCAAGGAAGTCCCACTATAAATAATTTTAACAATAGATTGCTTTGTGACGTAATACAGGAAAAATACTTGCTGTATTTAAAGGTAACCCCGTCTGTGTAGGCAACTCACATCTCAAAAATTCTTTTCCCATAAAAGTGAATTGTTAGGAAGATAATCAATATAAAACATGATAACGCTCGTACCATATAAATGAATTAGCTGGATGTTGGATCAGCCAAAATTTTACTGGAATTTAACCCACTTGCTTGCGTGGCGGTTCATTTGACAAAATACCTTGACTAAGCCTTATTATTAAGTAAAATTGAAAATTAGCTAATAGCGAAAATCATATACTAGAAATAACGTAGCTATTGGCTAATTTTCAATTTTCCTTAATATTATTTCCAGCGATTTATGTCTATTTATAAGCCTTATTATGACTGAATTAAGATAGCGGTTTAATCTTCTTCCGTGCTGTCTTGAGTATAAGACTAGGCTTACTTAGCCTATTTTTGCAAATTTGTACCTTTAAAACTGCAGCATCATGTCAGCTCTTGCATCCAAAACTTGGATAAACATTTGACCAATTTTTATGCATTTGGCCACACGAATCATTTTCCGAGAGCTATCCGTTGGTGATAGCGCCTTGGAAGCCAGTGTCTCAAATAGTTCTTGAATTAAAAAAATGTCACATCGCTTACTTTGAAAATTCGAGTCCATGTTTACGTTTGGTTCGCTTAGATTTCAAAGTAAAGGATATTTGCCGTTCCAATATCCTTGCAAATTTTCGACAGTCAGGTTTTTCTGACCAATTTTTATGCATTTGGCCACACGAATCATTTTTCGAGAGCTATCCGTTGGTGATAGCCCCTTGGAAGCCAGTGTCTGAAATAGTTCTTGAATTAAAAAATGTCACATCGCTTACTTTAAAAATTCGAGTCCATGTTTACGTTTGGTACGCTTAGATTTCAAAGTAAAGGATATTTGCCGTTCCAATATCCTTGCAAATTTTCGACAGCCAGATTTTTCTAGAGTTGGAGGGCTCAGAACGACTGTCTTCATCAGGCTACCACATCACCGCTTACTTCGTCGTGATTCGTTCGTCTGCTTGAATTCTTGAATTGTGTAGCTAACATTAGCGGAAAGTTCGTAATGGGTTGTAACTTTGAATTGCACTGACAGTTTTAAGTAGCCTATAACAACAATTTTAAGTATAACGTCTGCTACAAGAGATTGTATATGTTTGTCGAAAATTTGCTATCAATGAGAGAGTTGAAAGTATACAATTAAAAATTTGTTGTTAGCCTACGAAACCATTATTAAAAGTATCGGCTTTGAATCCAGTATAAAGTGACCTTAGACTAACCAGCATGCAATAGTGGTATAACCACAGCTGTATTTCTTTAAATTTGTTAACCCGAAAATGCTGCTTGTCTTGTATTGAAGTAGGCTGGCTTTACAGTTGGGGCAATTTGGATTATTGCTTAGTTGGGATGCACCTAAAGGTAGAATATTCAAAGGCATATCGACAAAATATTGGTTCAGAAAACTTGATGCACAATTTCAAAAAAATCGGAATTTCAAAAAAATCGGAAGAGCGCCATTGTCAAAACGCGATTCTCACAACGATGTTGTTACAGGATCTCGTTTCTGTCTGATGAAGACGGACGAGTAAAGCTGGTGAGGATTCGTGTTTTCTGAAAATGTGCTCAACTTTTCTGACCTAACATTTACTTGCGCTGTTTTGGTATTAATTTGCGTACCCTGAAGGTAAGAATTTATTGTGTTCTTAGTTCCGTTTTCTCACCTAGATTTCCTCCCAAGAGTGTAGGCAAACTTAGACGATTATATTATTCCTTAAACCTTAATGCTCAGAACTTAAAGAATAAAATTAAACACCGGCTGTTACAAAACAGTGGACTCGTAAATCTTTCATTGCGTAGCACAGGAAGTTTTATTATGACTCCAGGAATTATCTACGCACCTACTATTGTTTTTGATCCCAGTGTAAACACTATATTACCTATACAGTTGAGATGGAATCATAGAAGGCTCTTGTTACTGTATGTGTATTTTTGCATGTCAACGCATACACAAGCTTGCAACGCTTCATGCTTTTCCTAAATGATGTACAATCATTGCTGAATAGATTACCATTATTATTACTGGTAACACAATAACAAAGTTTTTGAGCTCCTGACTTCACCCGAAAGCTCGTATGGGGACGATCAATTTAGTTTATTAGAATGTCAAAAGTTGGCAAAGTTGTCGCATTTTAATTTAAATTTAAATATTGCAAATGCTATGGAAACGAACCACAAGTTGAGTTCTAGCACACACTCTGTTCTAGTTCACAAATAGTTTGGAATAGGCCTACCCACATTTCCTACTTGTACGATATATTATTTAGGCTACGCCAGCTTATCGGTTAAAGGTATTTCGTCATTCTTCCCTACACTGTTGAGCCGGCGTGCCACAGACTACACAAATGTTGCATGTAAAGACCACGTAGTTACGTTATCATTAGATTTATTTTACAATGCATTTTTTTTAACCCTGCTTATTTCTTTTAATAGACGTCTACACTTTCTGCCGATGTCGAGCCCTTTGTTCCCCGCCAGTACCAGGCTATTCCATCCCATGATCCTTACTTGTCATACGAAGAGCAGTCTTCCATTCCGATTGTGCCATCCTATATTACCAACTGCTATCCGTTCGTCCAGGAAGATTATGTTAGGTAAGTAGGGGGTATTTAATTCGGAGGCAAACAGCTGCTTTACCTTTCTTGTTTTGTTAGAACAAATGATGATACAATTGCATTCCGGTGCTTGTGGCTTAACATGCAAAATTGTGTGTTTTGATGATACGAATTAATGATTCCAGTGCATCCAACGTATTCTGTAACCTTTTATAGTAGTAACAAGTTAGTGGTATATGCTTAAAATGCATTTTGGATCTATTACAGTTTGTGTTAAATTAGCTTAACTTTAGGCTTGTAACTGATTTCAGTCTTGGTTGCGTATTAACTTGACGTTTAAAGATCCACTTCAGATTTGGCCTACAGTTCAGGATTTTACTGTCTGTTAAGAACTTTAATGCCGTCAAGTTTACACTTTAAACACAGTCAAGGATGGAATTTTTCCGCTATTAAAAGTTTGGTTTCCTGTGACATGATCGACAATAAAAATGTACCCTGAACAGCCAGATATGCAATTAAACATGAACATATGTGAAAAGTGCTCCAACTCACCGACTTGACGCACACACGATGATATTGAGGAGTTTTACAGTTCCTGCGAACAGTGGTATAGCTACGTTAGGTGGGACTGGGACCGGTGGCAAACTAGCCCTTTTGCCCCCCCCCCCCCTCCTCAATATAAAATTTCTTAGTCTATAATTAAAAAAAAAATTTTAATTTTTGTAATAGTGAAAATAGGGACCACTTTTTCGTACTCCAGTGAAGTGGTCCATGTTTTCACTTTTTTTGGGAAACTTGGAAAAGGTTTGTACTTGCATTTTTCAGCTCGTGCAGTTTTTATGGACCACCATATTTTTTTAATGACTGGGGAGGGTGGACGGACGGGGGAGGCTCGAAATTCATTTTTTTAATAAAGTTTATATCAAATTAAATAGCTAGTGTACTACACATTTTTAAAATCAAAATACGTTTCTTTATGCTGATAAAGTGCAATACCTGTCAATTTTTGCATTGTTGTTTTAACGATGCTCCTGGATACTTGAGACTTGAATGACCGCATCAGGAACCCCAACCGCACATGCGCGGCCCTCTCTGTAAGTATGGCGGCTCCGTGAGGTCGTCATCTCTTTGTTTTAAGCTCGGCAGCTCGCTCTTCACTCCTGGTTCCTTTCGTCTGACCTATTCGGAAGACCTCAACGCTGGCCATAGGCTTGCCCACCATCTTCCGTCATCTATCCTGCGATGCCTGCTTATCCCCCATTCCGCACCCCTCTGGCTTTCGTTTCCCATCAAGTCTGAAGTCCGACTCTTCACGGTCCGTGCCACCCACCATGACGGATCGCTTCGCGTAGACTCTGTCCGTGTCGCGCCGTTGCAGGGACCGTCCTCGCTCGACCTCGACAGCAGACGACTCCCGGAAAGCTGACGAGCTTCCTTTCGTCAGGTTTTCTTCTCCCTTGAAACAAGATGAACTCCGCAAGACCTCCGACCTTGGCTGTCCCGCCATGGCCTCGCCCTTCAAACCGACCACCGCTAGTTTTTCATCCACCATGTCAGCTGACGACTCCCGCCAAGCTGATGGGTCTCCTTTCGTCAGGTTTTCTTCTCCCATGGAGGCAAGTTGTACACTGCAAGACCTCCGGCCTTGCCTGTCCCTCCATGGCCTCGCCCCTCAAGCCGACCGCCGATGGTTCTCCATCCACCACGACGGCAGACGCCTCCCAGTAAGCTGATGAGTCTCCTTTCGTCACATTTTCTTCTCCCATGAAACAAGACGATCACCGCAAGACCTCCGGCCTAACCTGTCCCGCAGTGGCCTTGCCCTCATTCCGCTCATCACCAGTCCTCAGCGCCTTTCACCCAGGCAATTGTACAGGAAGGCCCCTTGCTCCATGCCGCACATCGGACTCCTCCCGTTCACCCTCTGGTTCTTTCGTGAGTTCAAAAGTACCTGCGTCAAGAATTTAGGGCCTGCCGAAGATTGCTGTGAAGATTTCATCTGCCGCTCTCAAGGTCCCGGCCACCGCTGGGTCTCCGCACTCTGCCCCGCTGATTCTTCCAGCATCTTTCGCTTTGCAGCAGTTCAGGAAGAACTCCCGCAGCGGTTCAGGAAACGGACTCCTCCCGTTCGCCCTCTGGTTCTTTCGTCTAAACGAAAGACCGTCCGCCATGTAGCTCTCTTGCTTCCACCTTTCTTCATGAGTCTGGCTCCACCGAAGATGATCACAACAGCCCGACCATCGCTTCCAGTCCCGGCTGCCGTTGGATCGACGCACTCAAGTCCACTGGTCTTCCTGCACGTTTCACCCTTGGTGCTGATAAGAACGTATCCCCGCTGCAAATCACCTCCATCATGTCCTTTCATAGAATTCACATATAAACGAAAGCCATTCTGATACCACACCATCAAGTACATCTTCCAGCCCCTTCACGCACCACAGACCTACCATCATCCCACCGCCGGATTTCCCTTCCTGTGCTCCCATTCCACTCTCCGCCAGGATTCTCACCATCTCCCGCTAGGATGAAAATCATTTGTCTAAAAAGCCTCGTACGAGAAACGAAAGAGAAACCAATGCATCATTCATCACGCACATCTTCCGCCAGTCTTCCTCACGGCCCCTTATCCGCCCTTCCTTGCGGCACTCTCACAGGGAGGCATATCATCTAGTCCAAGAAGCCTTTCACGGAAAACGAAAGACAAACGGAGGCCGCTACCGTCATGCACGTCCTGGCCACCACGCTCACCACCAACTTGCCATCTCCCTTCGCGTATTCCACCAGGTCTGCCCAAGACCACTAAGGGAAGTTGAACGCCGCCCTGTCCCCTCCCGGGTCAGAATTAACCCGCATCTTATCAGCCCGGCCGGCACTGCCACCACATCAACGGCTTTTCATAGCCGGTTGTGAACGACCACGACACGGCCTGACGTAGGTCGGGGGGGGGCGGGGCGGGCTTTCCCAACCAGCTGTTTCGGCCACTCAGACGCCACTTCCCATTAACCTCAACCAAAAACGAAAGAACGAAATTAGTTGTATCAACTTCCGACCTCAGTTGTTCATCAGCCACAAAACCCGCTGTTCTCTTCTCCTCATCGCCATGCTTTCGTTTACCACAAAAACAAGGAGAAGATCACTCTGCTCTTTGCTCGAAACGAAAGCCCTCCCGCAGCCAAGCGACGTCTTCGGCACACGTCAACCACATCCCTCCGTCTATGCACGCAGCAGCTCTCAAGTCCTCGACGAAAGCACAACAGGCAGCAGCGCCACTCGCACAGCGGTACCTCTTGGAACCCTCCCTATATCCGGTCCAAATCCTCGAGCGTCCTAGTTTCCTGCTTCGCTTATCACATGACTCCTTTGGCGCCACTTCTTCTTGTCCTGCGTAGCGTTCTGCAAGTCCAGTCCCTTCAAGCAATCTCCACCATGGTGAAGATCAAAAAACCAGTAGATCCAGACACCAAGGACATTTATGCTGACCACACCCAAAAATTAACGACCTGGGTTCCTGCAATTACCCAGGACTCTCAAACCCCAACAGGTTGGACCCCACCCCCCCAAAAAAAAACTGTATGCCAGTACCATTTTCTGTGTGATTATTACAACAACCCTTCCTGCATTTGTGTCACCATTCCATTTGCCATATGGAGGCAAATTGCTTCCATGCAGTTAGCCTCCGCCCTAAGAAAACGTCAAGCCACAGCTCTTGCTTCATCAAGAAAGAAGCTCAAGTCAAGTGAGAATGTCTCCACTCCTAAACATTGTTCCGCCCCTTCACATACCATCTCCAGACCTCCAAAGACCCCAGGCAAAACTCCAACGTCTTCAGATCCTGCAACTCCAATATCACAACAGTCGTGGGCCAATTCACCACTATCAACTCCAAACAACAAGGGGAATCCGAAAACGATTCAGAACCTCCATCCGAGAACGTTGGAAAGGAAAAGAAACAACCGTTGGAAATGACTTTCCCAATCCACCCACATCTTGTGCTTCGCAATCATCATCCGTCGAAATCCTACAGGACCCGACCAACAAAAGCCCTTCATCACCCCTTGGAGATGTCTTTGCAACCATTGACCCCACCCCTACAGACTTCACAGTTCCCGCTAACCCCCCCCCCCCGTCGTCTCCAACTCATGAAGATTCCGACTATGACTCGCCAACCTTACATCTTGAATCAAAAACCTCTGGCTCTCCCTCAACATGAAGATTCACCCAACCGCCAGTGTGACTCAAATGCAGCCGACCCGAAACTATACGGTTTGGACACGGATGACAGTCTCGACATAAATGCAGGTCCTGGTAGTTTTAGCATTACATTCCTCGAATGTGATGTTCCCCTGGAGGTTTCTTCCGGTTTGTAGACGCCTGCTTGCATATCCCACCACGCACGCGCACGCTATTCGCCATTCATTTTCCTCCAGAGGTGTCTCCACGCCACCTGGCTCCCCGGTTCCCCGACTGTCGTTTGGAAAATTGGATGATTCGCCGAAGATAGCCACCGCTCCGATTGCACTGTCGCATCGCCTTACTCTCCACTTCTCCCGGGCCAGCGCTCGCCGCCTCTCGCCCCACTGGATCTGTCGTCCCTCTGGCATGACCTTCAAATCGCCAAAGACTCCTACCGATCAACGGTACGAAAGCCCCGCACCCAGGACTGGGTCCCATCCACCTCAAGCTACGAAGGGCACATGCGTGCCGCTTCCCCCCCGCCGGCCATGGCACCCAAGCGCAAGTCGGACGACACACTGTCGTCGCATCACCCGCTCTCACCTGCCCCTGCTGCCGAGAAACGCATCAGGTTCCCGGACGACACTCCTGACGAAGCCACCCTGTCGCTCACAGCTCTTTTAGAGACTGTCGAGCAGACAGTCCCGAAGCCCACCCAGATGCCGGACGTCTCTGCCAGACGACACAACCGAAGAACGTGCGGCTCATTGCCGCCTCTGTCGTTCGAAGAAGGTGCGGCTCATCGCCGCCTGCCACACGCCTCGATCAAGACTCAAGACGCTCGACTGTGGCTTACCCCACGCATCGAGGGAAAATCATGCCGGCTGTTGCTGTCCAATGCTGCTTGTCTCACTCGAGGCTGATCCCACGTTTAGAGTGAAGAACCAAGACGGAAGCCGTTTGCACCCCTTGCTGCTTGTCTCGACCGTGGCTAACCCTACGTCTCGAGTGAAAATCAAGTCACCTGTCGCTGTCCACTACTGCTCGTATCAATCGTGGTGTGAACCCACGTTTGAGTGAACCAAGACGGAAGGCGTTTTCACCTCTTGCTGCTTGTCTCGACCGTGGCTAGCCCCACGTCTCGTGTGAAAATCAAGTCACCTGTTGCTGTTACTGCTGCTCGTCTCACTCGCGCTAGAACCCACGTTTGAGTGAACCAAGACGGAAGCCGTTTGCACTTTTTACTGCTCGTCTCGACCGTGGCTAACCCCACGTCTCGAGTGAAAATCAAGTCACCTGTCGCTGTCCACTACTGCTCGTCTCAATCGTGGCGTGAACCCACGTTTGAGTGAACCAAGACGGAAGGCGCTTCCACCTCTTACTGCTTGTCTCGACCGTGGCTAACCCCATGTCTCGAGTGAAAATCAAGTCACCTGTTGATGTCCATTGCTGCTCGGCTCAATCGTGGCTAGAACCCACGTTTTGAGTGAACCAAGACGGAAGTCATTACACCTCTGCTGCTTGTCTCAACCGTGGTTAACCCCACGTCTCGAGTGAAACTCAGGTCACCTGTGTTGTCTACTGCTGCTCGTCTCTTCGTGGCTAATTATCCACGTCTGAGTCGACCAAGATGGAAGCCGTTCGCACCTCTTACTGCGAGTCTCGTCCGTGGCTAACCCCACGTCTCGAGTGAAAATCGAGTCTACTGTTGCTGTCTACTGCTGCTCGTCTCACTCGTGGCTAGAAACCACGTCTGATTGAACCAAGACGGAAGCTGATCGCACCTCTTGCTGCTTGTCTCGACCGTGGCTGTCCCCACGTCTCGAGTGAAAATCAAGTCGCCTGTTGCTGTGCGCTGCTGTTCGTCTCATTCGTGGCCTGTACCCACGTTTTGAGTGAACCAAGAATGAAGCCGTTTGCACTCTGTTTGTCTCGACTGTGACTGGCCCCACGTCTCGAGTGATAACCAAGACTTCAGCTGCCGCCCACACTACTGCTCGTCTCACCCGTGGCCTACACCCACGCTTTGAGTGAAGAATCGAGTTGGAAACCATCTACAAATCACCAGCTGCTATCCAAACTGTTGCTCATCTCAGCATGGTTCAAAAAGCCCTTTTAAAGACTTCGAGCAGACGGTCCCAGACTTCAGCCGCAGTGTCGTACGGGAAATCGTACAGGACACCATCCGTCACCTGCACGTCAATCCGATGCCGCCTCCTTCTTGCATGTCATCGGTACGCAACGCCCGTACCCAAGACTGGGTCGCGTCCACGTCAAACCACGAAGGGCACAGGTGTGCCGCTTCTTCTCCCCCGCTACGGCACCCAAGCGCAAGTCGGACGACACACTGCCGTTGCGTCGTCCTCTGTCGCTCCCCCCTGCTGCCGAGAAGCGCATCAGGTTCCTGGACGACACCCCAGATGAATCCACCCTGTCGCTCACAGCTCTTTTAAAGACAGTCGAACAGACTGTTCCAGACTGCTTCCTGTCAAGCCCACTAAGATGCCGGACGCCCCTGTCATCAACCGTGGCCAATCGACAGGCCTTGGATTTGCCTCACGAGACAAAGACGCCAAGCCCCGCTGCTCCTGGGTCAATCAACGACACTCCTAACATGTCTCCTCCGCAACGAACGCTCCATACTAGGCAAAGGCGATCCCATTCTTCTCGACAAAGAACCTCTTACGCCGCGCCCTGGCCGTGAAAACAGCTTCTTCCGATCTTCGCAGACGGCGCCACTAACCCCCGCAACGTTGACACTTACCCGGAGTGTAAGTTTGCTTGCAGCGAAATCGAGATGGATTTCGGGACCTCGTTGGCAATACCCCCTAAAAGCTGTCGTCCGATGTCACTCGGATAAGTTCAAGAACCCGTCGTCCCTGATTTCTCAGCTCTTCCAAAAAAGCTAACTCCGCTACTTACCACGCAACGAACTGGGCAACGAGAACGTTGTTTAACAACACCCTTCTCCTCCGCGACATTGCCCTGTCGTCCGCAAACAACCTAAACGTCTCCACACGACACCGACTCTGAAATCAACCGACCCATGAGTCAGTAACACTCTTCCGTGGGTTAATCCCGACACTTGCTCCTCACCTTGACGTTCGAGAAAACCAAAGCCGCAAAAGTATGCCACGTCTTCAATCCACCCGTTCTCGAAGAATTAACAAGCCAACCCCCATCCCCCGGACGATTGGCACAAAATACGGCGTCACCAACCCCCTACCGCTCGAACGACACTGCCGTCTACCAGCAGCGAAACCAGTAGCCCTTTCGGACCGACACTCCTCGCTCTCGCTCCGCCCAAAACTCCCAACAGAAGCACGCTGCCACCCCCCCCCCCCCCCCCCCGACCGAAGGAGCCGAGCCTCATCCCCCGGGGGCAAACGCATCTACCGCAAAAACCTACAATGCAGTCTTGAGCCTAGCTGATCTCCCTGTCGGGGCCAGACTACGCCATTATTTCCCAGCTGGCAAGAACTGACCACCAACCTGGAAATCCTATCATAATTAAACACGGCTTTCTTCCAACGTTCCGACATCAACCGCCGCTGTCGCCATCTTATCCTTGGGACTTTTCGACCCAAACGACAACGTCCCTGTCGTACGAAGTATCGGAAACTACTGGATCAAGAGAACGATCGAAGCAGCTTATGATAAACATGAATTGAGCAATAGCATAAGAATGACGGCGCACACAGTGAGAACTGTCTCTCCATCTTAGGCCCACCATACCGCCACCCCAATTGAAGAATCCTGGCAGCAGCGTCTTGACGCCACCAGTCCACCTTCACTTCTCACTACCTATGAGACAGGGTGAAGGATGAATCCAAACTACATTGGCTGAAACTGATCGTCGCAGCCAGAACCATGGCCAAACCCCCCCCTTAAGCACAAAAAACGAAGCAGAAGCAAGACCCGTGAAAAAAAAAAGAAAAAAAGCTAGTTCCACCCTGCTAGAAGCCTTTTCAGGGCCACCAAGACCCGTCGAATGAGACCAAATTCCTGTCAAGCCGAAATGTTCTGAATAAAGTGCGAATTTTTGTCTTGCAGATAAAGAATTCATGGGGGAAAGCCTGCTTGCATCCCGGGGCGCTCGTACAGGCTGTGCCCGCCACCAACTTTGACGAGGTCAACTGGTAATGCTAAAATTACCAGGTTAAGTTGTTTTGGCAATAAAGAAAGAACATTTTGCCGGCCCCCAGTCTGGCCGGCTAAAAATGGTTTCTTTTTGCCTAAAACATAGTTAACCTAACTCCCGCCATGCCACCCCTCTCGAGTCACCGCCTGACACATTGAGAGTAAAATGAATGCCGAGCGTGCGCGCTGTCGCTTTTATAAGGGAGGACCACGCTGCGCATGCGTGGTGGGATACGCAAGCAGGCGTCTACAAACCGGAAGAAACCTCCAGGGGAACACCACATTCGAGGAATGTAATGCTAAAATTACCAGGTTAAGTATGTTTTAGGCAAAAAGAAACCATTTTTAGCCGGCCAGACTGGGGGTCGGCAAAATGTTCTATTTCTGTCGGCGGTGGCCCCCTGAGGCTGGAGGCATTCTGCCACCGTGTAGTCCGTGGGCCAATTGGCTAAAATCATGAATTTGGGGTTAGTAATTTTCCTTTACACCATAGTTGCATGGATACCTCAGGAACATAAAAAAGTATGATTGCCATCTCAAAGTGGTAGCTTTTAAAAATGGCTGCCATCAGCAATCAGAAAAATTAGCAATAGCTCTGGTTCTAATAGGAATTTTTAACTTCTTTGTTTATCAGTTAAAGCTTATTTATTGGCCGATAATTTCTTTCCCATGACTTTTTTCAGAGTTGCAACAGTTGGCGAGGAAAACGTGATTGAATAAAATTTTCTAGTCTCAACATGCAGTTATGTCAAAATATCTTTAAACGTAATTACTTTACGTGAAATGTTTGGAAATACAAGTTGTCCAGAATTCAACTGTCTTTAATTTAGTGTTAAGAAATCGTTTATTGGATTAAAATCTAGCAAGTACAAAAGTTTGAAGTTGCTAAGGTATATGGCGTCGGGTACTGCTCGGGCAAGCTGCTCTGCCTGCCAGCCTAGTTTTAGTCGGCCAAGATTTTGGTACAGTTTTGGGTTACTAACTTTTCTTTATTGAGGATGACTAAAGACCGTTATTGCCTTCTGAAAGTAGTATGTTGATAACAAAAAATGCTGCCAATCCAAGATGGCGGATGTAGACTTGAAAAATGGCTGCTATGGAAGCAAAGCTACGATTTCGCACTCTTTTTTTTTT
>JAHWFP010027047.1:0-10132 GCA_023313725.1 Lithobius niger
GAAATGCAGAGAGTTGGAATAATTCAAGAAGGAAAATCAGGATGGTTGTCTCCTTGTCTAATGATAAAGAGAAGGCCAACTGGTTATCGCGTAGTCGTAGACTTACGCGGCTTGAATTCTGTCGTTGAAAGCGTAAGTGTTCCAATACCTACTGTGACAGAAACCATGGCTCACCTTAGCGGAGCTAAATATTTTACACGCTTAGACTTTAAGTTTGGATTTTATCAACTTAAATTAGCGGAATCTGCTAAACCTAAGACGTGCTTCTCTGCTAATTCTAAGACCTATTTCTTCAACCGGCTCCCAATGGGTCTTAAAACTGCGCCTGCGCACTTTCAATTTTGTGCACAACAAATATTTGCAGACGTGCTAGGAGCCTATTGTACCGTCTATCTTGACGATTGTCTTCTGAGTAGTCCAGATCTTAAAACTCACATCAGTCATGTGAATCGAGCTCTAGAACTAGTCGCTCGTTCAGGACTGAAACTCAGCGTTGAAAAGTGCGAATTTGCACGCAAAAGGTTAAATTCCTAGGTTTTGTATTAGATGAAAACGGGATACAACCCGATAGCGATAAAACAAAGGCTATGCAACTTTATCCTACGCCTAAGACGCCTAAGCAAGTTCGTTCATTCTTAGGTATGGTAAATTTCTATAGGCGACACATTCCTTCATTCGCCGAAATGTCACAGATTTTGTCCAGATTAACACGAAAAAACTGTAAATTTCTGTGGGGCGAACATGAAGAAAGAGCATTTCAAGAACTTAAGCGAGCTATGATAAAGGCTGCAACGCTTAAGCACCCAGATTTTTCTAAACCCTTTTTTCTTGAAACAGACGCCAGTGGAGTAGCGATCGGAGGTTGTTTAAGTCAATATCACGGAGGTATAAACTATCCGTTAGCCTACACTTCCCGAACCCTCACTGAGGCGGAACGGAAGGAAACGACCACTACAAGGGAAATTTTAGCGATTATACATTGTATAGATTCATTTCGCTGCTATTTACTTGGTAAGATGTTTTTCTTAACAACAGATCATTTAGCAATTTGCTATCTTTATTGTGCCTCCACCCTCCCCCCCAAATTAGAAAGAATCTTACTTCAACTCAGGGAATACGAATTCATCTTACGTCACAAGTCGGGCCGACTTCTAGCGGTTTCCGACGCGCTATCTCGTATAGAGATACCAGTCGCTGTGTTGGGCAGTCAGTTTCCTGACTGGACGCGACAACACCTAGCGGTGGAGCAACGAAACGATCCATTCTTAGGCCAAATAATTAAACGTCTAAAAGATCAGTCATCTGAAGATCTGATCGACGCTCATAACAAGCGAAACATCTTTTATAGAGATTATGACGGAATTCTATACAGAATTCGACTAGCGGACCCAAACAAAGGTCGTATGCACAATCTAGCACAGATGTGTATACCAAAATCTCTACGGACATATTGTATCCGGGATTACCATTCCACACCTGGCGCCGGACATCGCGGAGCCACTAAAACTAGAGAATTAATAGAATTATATTGCTATTGGCCTAAAATGATGGACGATATCGCACATTACGTCAAAACTTGTCAAATATGTCAATCTTACGTTAGACCTAACAAGCCACTAAAGGCTAAGCTAAGAGCCTATCAACCCCTACAGAGACCAGGTCATTCATGGAGCTTGGATCTCGTTGGACCTTTGAATAAAAGCGTTCACGGGAACGTCTACATAATGACGTTAATTGACGACTTCAGTCGTTACGTAATTGCAGTCGGTATTCCCGATAAGAAAGCAGAAACAATAGCTAATAAGTTGTTTTCTCACCTCATAGCTAGATTTGGAGCACCAGTGCAACTGCGTGGAGACAACGGGAGTGAGATAAACAACGCTATTGTGGCAAGATTATCAAATTTGTTCAATATTAAACAGATAAATTTCACTCCTAACACATCGTGGGTAGGAGGAACGGTAGAAGCCGCAAATAAGAGAATAGAGACAGTATTGAGTAAAATTTCTGCAAGTTGTCCAGAAAATTGGTGCGAGTATTTACAATTAGTAACTATAGCGCTAAATGCGTGCCCTAATTCAACTACGCTAATTAGCTCACACTATTTACATCATGGTTCAGAATTTAGATTGCCTAGTGCTTTAGCTTTCGAACCACCACGAATCTGCTATGATAGTGATGACACTATAGTACGTCTAGAGAGTAGACTACAAGCAGCATTCGAAGTCGCTCGAGCGCATACTTGGAAAGCAGTTAAGAGACAGCAAAACTTTTATGATCGTACAGCACGTCCGTACTGTTATATGGTCGACGATTACGTATTATTGCGCGACGTTTTACCAATTAAACAAATTTCTCAGAAATTATTGCGAGCATGGATGGGACCGTTCAGAATAATGGAATTTGTTAATGATGTTATCGTTCGTATTGTACATTTTCTGGATCCATTAAGAGTCGTTCGCGCACATGTGAACAATCTAAGACCATGGTTCCTAAGAACAAATAACCAACCTGTTCCTTTTAACGGACCTACCGATTTGGATTTATCAGAACAGCTTAAGGGTACCTTGACGGAAGCTGAAATAAAATTACAACAGTACATAGCAAAACTTTTGGAAGATCCGACAGACCATTTATCGGAGATTCAATCACCAACGTTTACGCCTTCCGAGCCTGACGATGCAGCTAGCGGTTCAGAAACGAGCCTAACCAAGAAACGCAAACGCGTTGAGCCAAAATCGGCCGCGTATTTACAAAATAAATACCGTAAAATAGATTACGAACTAAATAAACAAAGAATGCTTGGTTCTACGCATGGTTATAATACCCGTAGCAGTACAACTACCCCAGAAATCAGGCTGCGTCGGCAGTTGGAAGAGGCAAACGTTGAGGATGAGTAATTCGTTGCATATCCGACGGAGAACAAAGAAAACATGGCGTCACCGTGAAGAAGCGTTCACGCGCTCTGCACGCGGGGACCCTAGTGAGTAAAAACGGAAGTTCTTTCCGAAACCAACGCATGATTGCTAGACCAGTTACCTACGCAGTTTCGATTCTCACAGTGCATGATACTGAACACGTTTACACCGTATAAATACATGAAAATAGCTAAGTCTATTATGTTTCAGGATGTAATGTAAAATAACTTTTGAGACGGAAACTCGTAGATTACTTAAGAAAATATCATTTATATAGAATACGAAAAACATACGTACAAACTTTAAAATACGAAAAAAAATATGTTAGTACGTATAAATAAAACATAAAAACAGTAAATATTTACGACATAATAAGACGAAAATGAACATGAAAATATTTACAAAAACGTAGCAAATCACAGAGAAAAATTAACGTAAAATCAAAATAAAAGAATTGCATTATTTACAGAATTTGCAACAAAGACATGGAAAATCATAAAATAATATTGTAAAATCACAACCATGTCGTAACCATAAGTTACAGTAGAAGGAAAATTTGAAGTAAATGTATCAGAGGAAAGAAAATTCAAAAAATTGAAATTATTTAAATGGTCGAAACTTAAGAAAATTGAATTTAGTAATTTTGACTAGAAAATTGTATTTGAAGAAAATATTAGTAACCGAAAACAATTTTGACGTAAATTTAAATCTTTACGGTAAGTCACGGTTACGAACATTAAAATAAAAAAAAAATGTTGCAAAACAAAGTAGAAATCAAAATAAATATGTACAACACTAGGATTCTGGTACATAAATGAAATAAGAAATTACAACATGAATAGAAAAAATATATATAATAATCAAGACATATAAATGAAACATTGAACACTGACTATGTACAAATACATATAATATAATTCCTGAAATAAAAGGATTAAAATTAGTACATACAATATATATTGTACGATCACAGATTTAAGAAGCATGAATTTAATATTCGGTCAGGATAAAAATGCGTAAGAAACATTACGAATAGGGAAATTTAATTTTGACTAGATTTAAGATTTCATGTAGAAAGTTAAGAAATTAATAAGGAATTTTAATTTGGAAGAACTTTCAGAGATCTATGATCATATAAAACATGACAATTCCCTTCACCATACTAAATAAAATATAAAAAAAAAAAAAATAATAATAAAATAAATATATACAATAATTACAGTCCTGTAAACAGGGCGGGCATCGTCGTGCTCGACTACGCCGCTTACAGGGTAGCGGGCAGTCGAGACACGACAACGGCAACGACGTTACTCGTCGCCGCTGTCACTTTCTGGATCATCTAAATAAAGAAAATTGAACGACAAAGATTAAAATCTAATTCATAAAATTATGAATACATGTGAAATTGACATGTAAATTGGTTCAATGTAAGTATACATTTTTCGCATATGGCGATACGTGCTGTTACCTTAATTTCTCTCACGTTCATAAGAACAATATGGAGGGAAATCACTATAAAATGGTATACGGGAATAGAAGGTTCAAGCATTTGAATACAACTGGAACATGTTCCTTCCCGACATAAAATTGTTATAACAGCATGACAACTTCGTGAGTGATACTACCCCCCCCCCCTCCCCCCCAATCATCAGATTTTAATACTTAATCCAAATTAAGAATAAGAGCACAGAATATCAAATTTCTTAAGACTATAAGTTACTACCTTTCCTTAAAATCATTATTTAGAGTTCGAACGCGCAGCGGAAATTTAATTTTCCTACGCACAGAGAGCCTAATCTACTTTAGCGCTTAGTTCGCGCTGCCGCGCTCATTGCGGCTAAAGGTTCAAAACCAAGGATTTTGTAAACATACATTCCCAATATTTTACCGGATGATCACCGGACATTCAAAATTAACATTTATATCAATTTTACTTATACGTACTATGCAAACTTGTACGGTAAACAAATTTATTAAGATTTAAAAACACCACCCCCCCCCCACACCCCACCACTGAATATTTTCAGTACTTGCACTTCACTCACACTCTGGTTATTCTAGATTACTATGTTATTCTTGAATCGGAAACGGTGCCACATAAATAAATAATAGGCTATATAGGAGTCCAGTTTTATAAAATTAGTTCGGACTACTTAGCCACAGTGAAGTTATTATACAAATAAATAACGACAACACCACATGGCACGGATTCCCTTTCACGAATAGAGGAAATATAAACAGCATTTAAGGACATTCATTTCTTAAATTTAAGAAAATAAAATGATGAAGGTCCTAAGCAGATGCTACTTTAACTATTTTAAGGCATAAAATTATCTACCTATTATGAAACGGAAGTTGAACGAACTGTTCATAGCTATGCTATACGGTTTAATTTTACATCCATAAGGACATGAATTATAAAATTAAAATTATTACTAATAAGTAAACAATATTTGCATTTCACATCCATAAGGAAATGGATCATGAAACGAAAATTGCAGTTTCATTCATTTTGAAACCAGTTCGTAGAAATTCCTTATTTAGTGCTTTTAAATAAATTAACACCACGTTGCTAATAAAGCAACATATAAATAAACAGAAATTGATTTCATACCATTTCATGAAAGTGTAACTTACCTAAAGGCCTACAATTCATAGTGCCTATACCAAGTAAACTTGAAAATAAGCATTTTAAAGTAACTCAGTATTACTTTTGAGAACCATTGAATTAAATTAAAGTTAAAACACTTTTGAAAAAAAAAAAAAAAAAAAAAGTACTTGTCGAACACGACATATTTTCTTGCTCAAGAAGCAATAATGTATTCTTAAATGCATATATCGCATTAGATTTTTTTTAAGACTTCTTACAGTCAATAATTAAGCTTAAAATCGCATATTATTGCGATAAAGATTTAAATAAGCTTCTGGAAATTGTTTAACAGGAAATGTTTTGCATAAACAAATTTGATACTATCATTTCCACTTCCAGTAAATCAAAAATATTATTTACTAACCAACATGTGAATAGAAGTTAAATTTAACATTATATGACGAAAATTGCTAGTAGATTCATTAAAATAGTAAAAAGGGAAGAAATTTTTCTTACCATATTGTCCGTTATGACAGACAGGGCAGTCGTCTCGACAAAGGCCAGGGCGACGGCACTGTTGTATACCGCTGCCGGATGCTCCCGCATCGGAGACGAGAGGGACGTTCGGATCTTGTACATGTCCGATGCGGATAAGGTCCGGGAGCGGCGACAGACCTTCAGGCAGATAGTCCCGCAACAGCGCAGATATATCGTCCAAGCGTCCTTCAGCTGCGGACACGTCTCCTATCTGACGGGCGGCGGTGTTAAATCGGGCTACGGCCCGGTGCAAATTTAATTGCATAAAGAAAGTGTTTTCTGCATTCACCGCCCGCCAGAAAAAGGCAGAAAATTCTTCCGTATCCCGGGGAAACGGAGGATACGTTAAATACCGGCAGTGTAGACACTGCCGGGCGGTCAAAGGGCTACACTGGAGGAAGTGTGCACTTAACCGCAATTGTTGCGCAAATGATGACTCCTCCGGAGGGGCGCCGCCAACTAAAACATTTTGCCCCGGGTTCTCGAGGATAACTTCCAAGAAGAATAACCGGAGCACATAGTCTAAGGGGTCCTCGTTGGGCAACACCGGCGAAAACGGCACCTCTTCGACGGAGCGATGCGGACACTCGTCAAATAATGACGGAACCCTTTCACAGTAAAGGTAATGGTCCAGGCATACGGAAAATAGAAGCAGGTTAAGCGACAAAAGCCGCAAGAAGTCCTTAACGTGCCGCGGTAAATTGCCGGCCGCACTCCGTTCCTCCTTGGGCACTGTTCGCCGCTTCTTCTGTGGGGGATCCATTGTGAAAATTGTTTGGGGAGCAGAAAAACGAAAAGGACAGTCGGTTGGAAGTACACAACTTCGTGTGCGGGAAAAATCCCCGAAATTTCCCAGGTCCGAAATATTGTGACCCAAAAACGAACATTGGCAAAACCAATGGGTGCAAAGTTCAGGCTTGACGTCACAAAAAAGGGGCCGTCTCTTTTCCTAGGGACCTAGCTCACCCCCTCTGCTCATATAGTGACCATCAGCTATTGTTTACATGGCCTCGACCAGGCCGCATTTTGAGGTCAGATCAAGCCAGCATGGCCCAGAGCCGTACCCCCAACCCTTTCAACCCACCGACCACTTTCGTTATTACCCACCCCTTCCCTCAGCAGAGAGAGTGTTTATGCTCAAGGGCAGCCATCAGCAAGTGAAAGGGATGGTCAAAATAGGTCAGGACGACTCACCCCTGACCATGGCAACAGTTGCTACCCACCCAAGATGCTAAATTTAGCGAACTCACCCTATAGTGGGAAAATACAGAACTTTCTTTAAAACAAGAAAAGAAAATTCTGAAACATGATTCTATGAAATAAAATCATTTAATTCATGTATAACGTCACAAAAACATATACAAAAGTGTAAATAATTGTGACATGCTTTCAGATAAAACTAAAATATGTGTGAATGTAACATAACTGATGTAGTCCAATATTCATGTATTTTCAGAAAAAAAAAATGGTGCAACATACAGTGAATTGTGGTAAAGTGTCAGGAAGGCAGAAAAATGGAGGAAAAGAGGCTGAATCATAGAACAGGGATCATTCCATCATGATCCAGGATTAATGAATAAAGAGATAAGTGATTCTTAGCCTCGTGGTGAAAACATCTGTGTAAATCATACACCCCACCCCTCCTTGCCACGACACTTATAAAATAATGACACTTGCTATGCAAATTTAAAACTGAAATTTTTTTAAGTTAATGGGGAAATACATATTAACTTATTGCTTGGAAAACATTCCTTTTATTCATTGTAAAACGCAGTTGTTTTGGGAAAACATTCCTGTCGCTCATTGCAAAACCTTCCAATTCAAAAAAAAAAAAAAAATAACATAATTGCTATTACCTATGGTGAAGCTTCTTACTTTGGAAAATATTCCTGTTACCCATGGTAAAATTAGTAATGTAGGAAAACATTCCTTTTACAAATTGTAAAAATGCTAACGTGTAATCACACTGCTGCTACCTATGGTACAGCGCAATTAACGTTAATTACGTAATATGATTCGCTATGTGAATCCAACTTGATTAGAGGTGAGGTACGCTTAAGATCTGGAATCCAGACGTAACTTCAAATTGACGGTTACACTAAGTTCGAAGTACCTCACATGTAAGTTCCTTAAGGAACAGATTACACACATTTATTCAGGTCGTAGTGAACACCTTGAAAGATCTACCGCATGCTGGAAGCTAATGTTTCCTGGTTGGCAACAACCGCATGTGAACTTAGTGTTGTAAGTGCAGTCTTATGACCTAGCAAATCAATGATGGAGTCTGGCCAACTCGTATTATTGATTTGCCCAGGGTAACTATGCTGTAGTTACACCGTCACTCAGTGACATGGAAGTCCGACGGAATCCGTCCCATTAATTGAAAAAAAAATGTAGTTGTTTTGACTTCTGGTGCTAGTCACCTTATAAGCGATGCAACATCGCTCTGAACAAGATATTCAAAATTAAAGTAAGCAGGCATATGCTAAGTCAAACAGTTTGCTATGCAACGCTTAGTGACCGCTGATTTTACGGAAGCATGCATTAATCTAAGTTAAACAGTTTGCCGTGCAACGCTTAGGTTCTCGGGAAAATTTTTACGGATGCCGCGCAACTTCTAAGTTAAACAGTTTGCGTTCGCAACGCTTAGATACCGTATGTTACGGATGCCGTGCTATTTCTAAGTTAAACAGTTTGTAGATACAACGCTTAGATACCGGGATAAAATTTTCCGCATGTCATGCATATTCTAAGTTAAACAGCTTGCCATGCAACGCTTAGATACCGGGAATTTCACGGGTGCCTTGCATTTTCTAAAATAAACAGTTTGCAAATTCGCAATGCTTAGATGCGACACTGCCGTGCTCCGGCAGATTAGTGCAAACCCGAATTAGAATAAAATATATAATACAGCAGCACAAATGAAAAAAAAAAATGTGTTATATGATTGCTGCAATTCGATTTAAAATTTAAATCATAGGTTTCTGGAATTTTGGAATTCCAGTCTTCTAAATACGCCTGTGCTCTGGTCGCTTAAGTTCAGAAGGACCAGTGCAGGTAGCACATGGCATAAAACGGTTCTTTTCCAGGTAAAAGAGCTCGTTTTCAAGGTAATTACCTTACAGACAAATCACTCTATAACAAGCACTCTAGTAACGAAGACGAGTCGCTAGAGCATCGCACGACATTAGGGTCGAGAATTGTACAGATCACAATTCTGGCGGTATAACATATTTATTGTGAGGCAACGCAATAATTTCTTAAAAATCATGTTTGCTGGCTGAACCTTACTGTTAGGTTCGACCTGAGCATGTAGTCAAAATGGGTTGACACACATATACATGAACAAGGTTCTTAAAATGCCATGATAGACGGCTTTCCGTATTGGTCGGTTTGAACTGTCGCTTGGTAGTCAAAAGGGAAAACAGACAAACAAGAATACACACGTTTCTTAATAAGCTACGATTGACGGCTTTCCCCCGGGTTAGTCTAAACTGTCTCGTAGTAGTCAAAATGGGTGAAACAAATACAAATAAACACATAATATATTGTACACGCCACATCAACCAAACCGCATATATAAATGAGTTGCAGTACTCGCTATGCCGTTTTGAATAAACGAAACATAGACTCAAATACAGACACTAACAAAATACCACCTAAACGTGGAGTATGTGGAAACAATTTAAATATTAAGTACGCAATAAGCACACAATCGTGAAAATTTTCATTGGGAATAACAGTAAATGACACTTACATTAAGGGGTTAAGCGAATACGACTTAACGGGGTAATAAAACAGGTATCCTGTCCCCCTCCCTTGTTCAAATGCTTATTTTGTTACTATGTAGCATGAAAATATTATTAATTAAGTAAAAAGCATGATGAAACGATTTTGATAATTTGGTCGCCAGTTTGAGTCCCAATACGAGACCAAACAAGTGATACATTCAGGAACATACAAGTTTCTGGGCAACTCATGTATGTGGCATGCATGTGATATTTTATTGTTTATGAAAACTGTGTATTCCGATGAAATCTCGTTGCTATTGGTACTACAGGAAAATATTTAAATTTGACAATGTCAA
>JAHWFP010027047.1:14277-74005 GCA_023313725.1 Lithobius niger
CCCCCCAGGTAGCAGGGGAGTTCGGAGCCTGGGGACAGTACGCGACCTTTTCATTCCATACTGCCCACTACAGTATTTCTCTCAGGTTTGTGAGAACTGGCTAGACCGGCGTATGTTACGCCGGGGATACAACTAGTATATATATATATATTTCGTTTAGGCGCAGAATTAGCTCAGGAGCAGACTTAATGATGTGAGCAGACTTGATGAGGCTTTATTAGGGAGGATTAAACAAACGAAGCTTCAGCAAGAGGGCGAGCGGGCGCATTCTTGCCACGGTAGCAAAGAAAAAGGACGAGCGGCCGACAATGAGAACGGATATGCGCTCTAACAATTAGAAACAAACACTATTGCTTCAATGATGCTGACTAGTAGAGCCGACTTGAATCAGCGGGAATCAGCTAGACCAGCATATGTTACGCCGGGGAACAACTAGTTTTTATTATTTGAAGAGCAAATAATCAAAACAAGTTAAATCCAAAATTTACCTTTTTCAGAAAAAGCAAAATATCTACACAAGCAAAAGTACCACAGACTACAAAAGTTTGATTGTTTAGAAATGCACCTCTAGTGCAAGTGATTACAAAACAACAACAAAATTTCTTAACTTTTGTAAAATGCAGGCTCCGAATCAGTGTGAAGAATGGATTTAACTTTTTTTGAAAACCACGGTTTTTTTCTTTCAAAATCCAGTAGGCCTAAAAGCCTACACTGTAACATACTAAAATCTGAACTAAGAGAGTTAGCCATGTGGTGTCAAAGGGAAAGTTGATTAGAATTACTTGCACCGTACAGATATGCAATAAAAAAATTGTCGGTTTTGGGTTTTTTTTTTTGGCTAAGTCCAACGGCGTCTTTCATTTTTTTTCTAAGTCAATAAGACTATGGTAAAATCTATACTAACGGAGTTAGACAGGTGGTGTCAAAGAGAAAGTTGCGTAGAATCACTCGAACAGTAAAAAAATTAAATAAAATATTTTTCGATTTTAGCGTTTTTGAATAAGTCCAACAAGATCATTCATTTTTTTCCTAAGTCATAGGATTTAACTTAATAATAATAATAATATCTTTTGCTGGTAAGCAAGGTTAACAGCAGGGCGCAAGGCCGCTTACACCGCACCCAAAAGAGAGAATAGAATTAAGTAAAAACTGTTTAATAGGTCCGCCTTAGAAAATGGTCAAGTGGTAACTTGCAAATGATCCTCAGAAAGGCACTGACCGAGGTGGCAGATACAGCACACTCTGGAAGCGAGTTCCAGATCTTGACTACACGGAGAGCAAAAAAAATGCCTCCGGCAGTCTGTTCGCGATTCGGAGACCTGCAATTTATATGAGTGGCCCCTTGTCTGAGTAGCTGAAGAAAAATCGAAAAAGGGAAGGTCGATTGGTTTGTTCAAAACGATACTCGTGATTTAACTTGATTTGCACGAATCATGAATTTTGCTTGGCCCGTAAAAGGCAAGTTTTCAATGTTTTTGCACAAATACAAATGTGCGTGGTTTCCATCCTACAACAAATGTATGGTAAGCCATCTAACTCAATTTTTTTTCAAAAAAGTGATTTAACTTGTTTTGCATATTTGCTCTTCATTTGTTTATCTTTGTATTGTTAGTTCTTTTTTTTTTACATAATTTTTGCTTTTAGTTGCAGGCTGTGGCGGTGTGATATGGATAAATGAAAATAATGCCACAACTGTTGCTACTCCTGGGTTTCCTGCTGGTTACCAGATGGGGTTGAACTGTTCTTGGTTGCTAGAGTCAGAACCAGGATCTCGTATTTCTGTAAAATTTAATGTTATTGATGTATCATCATACGGTTCTTGTAGATACGGTGACTACATGGTGGTGTACGATGGTAAGTTATTAAATTAGTTTATAGTTCATGGTTTATATACTGTAGTATTGCTACTGTGACTGCAAGGGAGGCGCGAAACGCTGCTGGTGCCGTATAGAAAGATCAGTGGTGAATTTTTTTTTAAAACTATGTGTCGCAAAAAAGTTATATTGTATGGCCAAAATTTTCCCAAAAATCTACTGACCTTATTTTATTACCGTAAATCACCTATTAAACGCCCATGAGCTGTTCCATGAAGATAGAAGGGGGTGAGGGGGGCAGCCTTACAAAGTTATAATTAGAATTTTTCTTCTGTTCAGGGATGGGGGAATGCTTAAGCCTAGCCCAATAGTGGGAAATTCGGCGTTTATGCGGTCATTCATGTGTACACGTGATTTGAGTTCGGTAACATTCACACCATGCCTTTATTCTCATTTGTTCAGGAATTTAGTGCATTAGTTTATTCAGTTTACTTTACGTATTATGAAGCTTTTAGATAATTTTGGTGAAGAAAATCCACGATTTAAGGAGATGAAACATTGATTTTCTTGACGAATGAAGCTTTTAGTCAATTCCCAGCAGAAAAATTAAGTTGTAAAAGCGCTTTAGATCGTAAAGAAATCGTAAAATCGTAAAAGAAATTATAAAATCACGCATAAATCGTGAAACTAGGTTATTCCACAATTTCTGACATTTATGGCATTTTTGGGGGTGGGCCATAGCTTTGCCAGGGCTTTTAATAAGCCATTTACAGTACTAGTATCATTCATTTCAATTTTTAAAAAATAACCCGGGGGGGGGGTGAGTAGGCACCATTGCATGCTAGTTTCGATGGGGAGTATTATTGTAGAAAAGGTTGGGACCACTTATGTAGTTCTATCAGGTTATTCCTCTATATCAGGTTATATCAGGTAATATGAATTCTTACAACTAATTAGTTTCCCGAATTACGCCAAAAAAATATATTTAAACTGTTGTATTTTACACCAGTTTAGTATCCTGTAAGCAGTGCTTGCAATATTATCGTTCAGATGATATACCATTTCGTAAAAAGTAAATTTGATGATCCTGGTATCAGCAGAGACAAATACTGTAAAATACCGGAATATTAGAAAATTGTCCAACCTTACTCTGATTGACACAGTACATATACGGTAGTGTAAAAAACTTATTGCACATTGTTCGTACTGGTTCTCAAGGAGTTAATGATTTATCCTCTGTGCAAAAAGAATAATTGTCTACTTAATTAAATTTTCTTAAGATATGTATTACTGATTATGCACTGACACTGTCTGTTGGTATAGCATTTTAACCATGCCCAAATACGACAGTTGACGAACATAACTGGGATGCTTTATTGTATACGTATGCACATTCTCAAATGACACTGCCAAAGTTTAAGTGTAGAGGCAGTGGCAGTTGCTAATGTGCACATGAATGCATGAAAACGTCCATGTTTTGTTTATCTGCTGTGTTTGAATGCTTGCTTAAAAGTAGATGTATTGCTATGTGTGTAAGTCATATCATGACATGTTTTGTTTCTTTTTGGTACTTAATAATAAACAGGTGTGAATGGACTCCAAAATTGGCAAGAAATACAACGTGTGTGTAGGCGTGACCAGCAAGGCAATGTGTCAATATCGTCAGGCAATATTTTAAAACTGACATTTATTTCTGATTACTGGGAAAACCGTACTGGCATAGCTGTACTTGCTGAAAGAGGTTAGTTGTAGATTCTCTAATTTTGTACTTATTAATTCATTTACAGAACAAGTTTTGCAATTTTTTTGGCCCATTTTCAGTGATAAAGTTGGAATATTTGGAATATTTTTCAACTCAGCAGTTGGCTATTGTCCCTTGAGTTTTGGAGTAAATAAGTTTCCTCTTAGCCACATCAAAATTCAAGGACAAAAATTAGGTCACCGAAAAAGTTCTGAAAAATTGGTTCAGGACTACAAAAGCTACAAAATTAACTTTTCTTGGAAAAAATGTAGTCTTTGTAAAAAATAAATAAAATAAAATCGGGCCAACTCTAAGTATTAATAACTTTTTTTTTGGTTAATTTTGACGGTAAAAAGAAAATGCCACATGTTACTCTACTTTGGGCCTGATGCTGTCGTCAGCCCGTCTTTCAAGTTTTCGTCCGGACTTCGACCACCCTTCGTCCTTCTCGCCATGATCTGCCCAAGTGATGATCTCCTCCAGCGTCTTAGCATGGCACGGCTTCTTCTCACAGCGTCTACCGCTGGCTTCTCTAGATCCCAGCTAACCGTTCCTTTCGCCTGCACTCCCGTCGGCATCCATCGGCACTGCTGTCAACACTTCCACCACGTGCCCTGTCCCTTGTGACCAGACCGTAACCGTTACCTCAACTCACGATCTTCAGGTTTTTCAGTCCGAACTTTGTCTAGCCAAGGAAACGCATGCCAGTTTGAAGCGAAAAGTCAAATCCTACAAAGACAGCAAAAGTCTGAAATGCTTCTGCCCAGCAGCTGAACCTCCTCCAGACCTTAGTTCCCGTTCTTCTCACCGCTCTTGTAGCCTGTCACCAGTGCCAACCGTGGCTCCCACTTATCAACCCTTTCCGAAAGGTTAAGTTCACATGCTCATGGATAGAGCTATACATGATTTTCACTACAAGCAGCGACCTTCTTGGCCTTCATCATCGCCTTTGTTGCAGTGCACCCTAGAATGGGTTACAGCAACATCATCTGACGATACCTTTCGCAAGCTCCATCAGCGTCCCTCCAGTGGCGATTGAAAAGTGTGTGTTTTATGTATATATGCTTGTGTTAAATGCTGCCTGTGGACGTTTCCTTTAAAAAAAAATAATAAGGCCGTGTCAGTATGGCTCAGCGGTAGGACGTCAGTCTTTGGTTTCAAGGTCATGGGTTCGATTACCCGCTCAAGCAGTCGGACATATAAGTCCAAAAAGCAACGTAAATAGTTTGCATCTGTATTTATTCGAGAAAGACCCGCCAGCTCTCGTCGGTTTCAGCCTCACGTCACCAACGGCAACAGCAAATTGGACTCCGCTTCGGCCACTAACTAAACCTCTAATCCTAGTCACCCACGCAGCTCTAACCACCATCGCTTTCACAATGATTCCACCCTTTCGTCAGTCCTTTTGGATGATTCTTCGGCTATGTCTCCAACCAAGACGACAGTCCTCGACATGCCCACTTTGATGGGAGCTTTTGTGATGAAGATGACCCTTCGGGAATTCCTCTGTTCGGTCTTCTAAGACAGTAGAAGCCATCATCCCTGTATGCTTCCTCTAGAAACCGTATTCATTCAGCTTGGAACCCGTTAGAAACTGAAGCTCATCTACAATGTTTAACATGCTGCCTTTCATCAGTCTTGCACTACGCCCATCAATCTCATAATGGCCCTGCTCCGAGAGTCTCACCGTCCTTCTTGACAGGCCCATAGCATGGGCCAATTTCAGCATTTCCTCATTGTCACACAATGCACCTTCAGGTTGTGTCATTCTCAAGGTAATTCATCCCTTTTGTCTGCCTTTCCGAAAGACCCGTCAATCAATGCCAGATCGCCTCGCTGTGCACCAGGCAACAACCTTCACGAAAATAGCAGCTTTCGTGCCAAGCACTCCACCCACAACAAAGACTCTGCAGTCGTCAAAAATCCATCAAACCAGCAATGGGGACTTTGCTGCTGACACAGGCAAGACATCTCACGGCTGGCAAGAACCCTTTTCACCCGTTCCTTCTTCAAAAGAAGAAACTCAAGCCCAGCAGTCAACCTTTCATCGGTAAGAAGACGCAATCACACAAGCATTCTCCGGAACCCTTCTGCTCTGTCTTCGAGTCTTTCGTTTGAAGATCCCGCACCTTCAAAACAACAAGAACAGTCACCCAGCAACAGTCACGGAATTGCCATTCCTTTCGCCAAACACCATGTTCGCAGGCAAGACTCATTATCCCTTCAACCTGCTCGGGACAACCAGTTCACTGACAATCCTCTTCTGCTTCGCTCTCAGAATTCAACTTCTTCCTCCTTTCAAGAAAGGATCCCTCATAGATTGCAACAGCACCAACGCCATATGAGGAAACTTACGACAACTATCGTTCCTTTCCCACAATCCCTTGCACCTCTCCTTGGCAGGAAGATCCTCTTTGCGTCTGCTAATATTGTTCTTGTTCGCCACTCTGCTCAAACTTCATCCACCTGAATCGGACCCTTTTCTACCATGACAAAGATCATAGACGTTTACACTTGCACTCTGATGTCCCATCACGTTCTGTAAAACTTTCAGGGGATCTTTTCATTGCTCTGCCCGAGAATCCAAAAACATGTAAGTGCACCGACATCGTTTCTCACAAGCCTAAGACTTATGACTATTTTCGGAATCCATGTTCCATCTGCCGATCAATTAGCCATGCCAAGTGGGACATCATTGCTGAAATGCAACGTCGTTTCAACCTCAAGAAAAACTGCAACCATCAAATCCTGTCCCTTCGACAAAAAATGTATCTCCACTCTTTGGCCTGGACAAACCTAAACTTGAAGATCTTGTGGAAACACAGCCTGTCTCACCCAACTTCACTGATCCATTGGTCCTGTCTCATCCAACTTCGTCACGACCTTCACCTGTCAAAAACAAAAACACGGCAACTTGACGCGAATCACCACCTTCATTCAGCAGCTGTCTCAACATGCCATGCCAAACTTGTCAACGAAGGTTCCCAGCTGACCCCAATAGTCTAGAAACTTCGCTTCGAACATAGATTAGCGAACTCACAAATCAAACTGCTCTCACCACTGCCTCTGAACGCTCATCACCTTCGGCATTTGCAACGCTGTCAACTTTCTGCCACCTAAAAGCTAGCATATGTCCGAGACTACCAAGAGCCCGACGAAGGCGTCAACAAAAACCTCCTGACCACGCTACTTTCCATACAGTCAAGCTTCCAACCAATTGTCAGAAACAGGTGCCGGCACTCCAATGATCCAACTTGAACCAATCCTTTTGCACTCCGTAACATCATCATCATCAATCAAGAACATCACCACCATTTCAGCCTCATGTTCCCTGAGACCCAACAACATTGCATTCTACTAGATCGCAGCAAATTCGGCACTTTCTGCCCAAAATGCAGTGCGTACTCCATTTGGTAGTACGACAAAAGCAACCTCTTCACTCCAGTCTACCCGGGGATTAAACAAAATAGTGCTCTGATATGACAAGCAAAGAACTGCCAATATTGCACAATATTTAAAATTAGTTTTTCATCTTGGTTGGGCAGCTAATTTTCTACAAACAGTCTTCTCCACAGTTGTTAGTGTGGTTTGCAACCCATTTGTCTTCTTCAAACTAATGCCTTTGTCAAACGGTTCAGAAACCACACCAACACGTCATGTCAGAAGATTGTTTGTCGAAAATTCGCTGTCCAACCGAACTGAAAAGCAAACTTTGAATGTTGTGTAAAATGAATGATATGAAACCCTCAATGACAGAAACCGGGTTTCCGGACTCAAGTCTCATGGTCATGTTTCCCGGGATCCCCAGTCAGTGCCCTCATTGCTTTTACTACTACATTGCTTAATCTGTCCAGACAGACAGCCAGCAGAACTGCTAGCGTTGATGTCTGGATAATCCTTGCAGAGGTTTGTGCTGCAATAGTATTTCTTCTCTAAGCAGTGAGACATTCATCCTTGGTATTGCTGCTTGATCCACTCTATGCGAATCTGTACCTTCATCTACACAAACATTCCATGAGTAAGGGTTGGGACCAACCACCTAAATTTTCCAGGGGGGGGGGGGGAAAGATGGGTCCCCCAGAAAAAGTTTGCGTAGATGGACCCATGACCAGAAGGCTCTGAACGCCTAGACCTCTAATACCTGGTCTAGCTAGGGAACGGAGTATCCTGCACTGTTGTATTTGTACATAATTTCTTACCTTCTCGTTTTCAGCAACTCGCAATTTTACTTATTTATTGCATTGTTTCATATTTGTTATTTTCGTATTATTATTTACATAGTTTGATCTTTCGAGTTTCTAAGTATATATGTGGGGTGTGGGGTAATTGTAGTGTTTGGGTGCTGCTAGCCATAGTTATTTATACCTATACTTAGAAGGGAATAAATACAGTACCCAATCTGACAACGTTATTATAGTGTGTCTTGTTCACACAATGTCATACAATCACAATAATGAATTAATACAAGCACTTGGTCCCGTTTTGAGCAAGCACTTGTATTAATTCATTATTATGACCCGTGATGGCATGATCTCGTGTGAACAAGACACACCTAACTCCTAACTTGATTAGTTTAGATGTTTCTGCCGTTAAGGCAATTTAACGTAGTATACTTCACATATACTACGTCAAACATACACAGTGTTTCACATATACTATATTAAACATACACTGTGTTTCACATAAACTACGTTATGTGTATAAATGAGGAGTAAAGAAGTTTTAACTAATTCAATGTACACTGCCCAGCGTTTTTCAGGTCAGGTGAATATCACCATAATTCAAATCGTAGCCAATACTGAAAATATAAAATCAACTGTTGCCAAGACTCGAATCAGCATCAGAGCCTCATTAGGTCTATACACGAACAGATTCGTGAATCCAGCTATGTGACAAGTAAACTTAAAGAATTCCTTATAATGGGGTTACACGTTTTGCAGTACGAATCTTCGCCAAGTTGGGGGCTGTTCACATCATTATGCTGGGACATGGCTTTATACTGTCCAGCACTTCTCTTCTCGTTCTGACAGATCTCTTTATTGGACTCTTATTTACTCTTGTACGATTATTGTTTTTTTACTTATCGATACAAGTTCAAAAGCTCCCTGTCTCCACAGTGGCCGAATCTTGAAGGTACTTACACTACACTTACATGATCACTTGAAAGCACTTCAGAGGAAGGTGCATTGCAGCCTGTCATTTCCGCGGGTCTTGTAAAAACCCGTTCATAGCGTTTTTTCGGATCTGACGACACCAAATGGACTTGCTTCACATAGGTAGTTTGGGAGTCGGATGTGATTGTTTTTATTCATGTAAACCCTTGTGCGCACACTGATGTATCGGAGCATGCCTAGTAAAGATGGTGGACACACTTACGGTCCCCTAGGGAATTTTAGGTAAATAATTTTGAAAAACAAAGTGTACATCACTAGGGAAACCACTATGCCTCGCACACGTTTTGTCATAGTTTTACGTTGACCCGATTTACTACATGCAGGGTTAGAACAATGTGGAATTCATTTACTGTGCCTCAAAAGTTGGATAGAAAGGAAGGAATCAGGTTCTACGTTATCTTAGCTGGCATAGCATTCTTTCACTGAATGGGCCTAATTGCGAGCTCACTCTCTTAAACAGGTGCTTGCTGTTTTCTGATGCGCTTTCAAAGTGATAATAATCTGTATAACTAAGATCGTAATATTTGTTTGTCTGTGTGTGTGTGTGTCCGGAGTGGGAATCTCGGCAATCCTTATTCTGTGGACGTTCGTAGTAGGAATCTCGATAAGCTTTACTCTATTTAAGTCCGTACATTAGTGGGAATCTCGATAATCTTAATTCTTTTGTTTGTTTGTGTCTTTCATTAGAATTGTCTGTATAAGTAATGATTCGAACTGTGTTTTCAACAAAGAGGCACAGTAGTGATGACGTCATGTATTTTTCCAGTCACAATATTTTCATGCAGGTGGGATCTAGGCCTCTGTCTCTTAACCCTGGATCTAACTAAATCTAATAAATATTGGGCGACTACTAACGGGAAATCACAACAATGCTGTATAAAACCGGCCATGTACAGGGGGCTGCCCTAGTAATAATAATAAAAAAAGTAGCCATATCTTTCGCTTCGCTCACTCCAGTGGCGTCGATTCATGCTTCATGTAATTTCTTTGATTCCAAGAGCATCACAAAATCGTTGTACTGATTATAGCAACGCAAACTAATAATTGTCATTGTTTCTCAGAGTTCGTTCATCACACTTCTCAGCACGTCTGTATTTCACCTACATCATTCAAAACATACAATTTGTTTGTTTGTACGTTTGTACGTCTTCTCCTCTAGATGAAAGAGCAAAGCGAAGAAAGAGCAATGAAGCGATGAAAGAGCAAAGCGAAACACACATTGAAAAGGTTTGGTTTACGCCGCAATCGCTCGCCTACTTGCTCAATCCACGCACATTCATGCTTCAGAAACACGAATGTTTTACACCCTTTTAAAACCAGGTCTATGGTTTTCATTTTTCCGTGCAATACAAAACCAATTTTAAGACCTATAATGGTGTGTTGCAAAATATGTCGTCCTTTTAGGTTATTTATTGCGTGCATCCTTTTCCAGATCATCTCACTAGTACATAACTAATATCTTCTAGACGGTTTGTTTGTCACTTTTCATGAACAGACTTTGACGTTATTTTTTCAGAGTTTTTCGCGTATTTGAGGGTCATAATATCAAGTTACATTGATGAAAATAGGCCTGACCGAATAGTAATTTATCTTTCATTTGGTCGTACTCCCATCTTTGTAGGTGCTTTGGTTCCAGAGGAGTAGAGGAACAAAGACGCACGCACATCACATGTCTTTAATGATGTAGATAGTTTTGCACTCCACTTATTTGCAGTTCAAAATTATAATGACACAGAATAATATTTACGAAAAAGAAATTAATGCAGTAAGAGGCAGGTTAACATAACATAACTCTTAAGTGCCTTGCTAAAATATTCTTTCTATTAATTGGCCGTGTAAACGTAGTGACTATGTAGTGTAGTGACATACTGTAACCAGTGTTACCAAATAATAACTACAATTAGTAGATATATACAGTAGTAAGATCAAGTGTTTCTGGTGAAAATTTTAAACTGACTTGAGGGATTTTAATATTTGTATTTTTAGTTTGTGGTGGATATCTTCGAGATAGATTTGGATCCATTAGCAGTCCAAACTATCCCTCCAGCTACCCAGCCAGACAAAATTGTACATGGATCATTGAAGCTCGGCCAGGGCGTACTGTTAAAATTACTTTTATTGATCTTGATATTGAGCCAGCGACATCTTGTTCAAGTGACTATGTCCTGGTAAGTTTGAGTAATACCCAACGATATATTGAACAAATTTGCATCCATTATTTTTCAGATGAGTTTATTAACAGCAGATTACTAACTACATTGATTAACGAATGATGCTAGTATTAAAAATAAACTCATGAATTGACCATGTCTTGTGATTTAAGGATGCTTGAGATGAGTGTGATTTAAGACTGATTCCATAGGAAAGTTCCAGAAATGTAATTCTCCCGAAACAGCAATATGACACTAGAAATAAAATTCTCACACCATTGCAAGACTAGTTACTGCGAAAGCATTTGCAAAGGCATAAGCTTATGTCAATGCTGCCTACGCAAAGCATATAACTGTATTACAGTTTAAGCCTAGATTCTTGCTCTTGAATGATGGAAGTCAGTCTTTGTATTCATCAACTAATTATTACATTGCAACTTTCTCTCCGCATAGGATGCGTGCTTAAGAAATGGTAGGTATGGCTAGTAACTAAGCCAAGCAGCTTGAATGATGAAGTCGGTCTTTATCTTCGTCTGCGAATGGTTATGTCATAAATTCCTAGTCACAGAGGATGCATGGTTAAAGTGTAGTAAAATGGCTAGCAGCTGTCCTAAGCGCCTTCATTGATGGAGCAATTTTTATCTTCATCTGCAAATGGTTGCATCACAACTTCCACTCCAAGGATGATGCATGGTTAAAGAATGATAGCAGTTATAGCAGCTAGACCAAGCAGCTTGAATGATGAAGTTGGTCTTTATCTACATACACCATTGGTTACATCACAGCTTCCTCTCCACAGAAGATACGTGGATAAAGAATAGCAGAAATTGCTAGTAGCTTGCTCAAATAATAATTTAAACCAGTAAGAACGAAGACTAAACAGTACATGAATAAACTGCTCCAACTTATCAGAGGGACCAAAATATGTGTACAGAAGGCAAAGTGAGCAAATTAACGTTAGATTTGCTATAGTAATAAAGTGAAACATTTTACTACTCACTTATCAGTCGTTACTAATACTACTAATGTACCAAGCGTTCTGAAGCACTAGTTGTTTTTGGATCTATTCAGTGACCATATAATATTTCGTAATAAATTTCGTATTTAGAACAGCTAATAGACTAGAGAAAAAACTAGAGAAAAAATATCTTAATATTGACTTCTGTGGAATGTAACGGTATTGCTTTGGTTCATAACTGTGTGACTTTTCTTTCATATTTCTTTGTCATTGTTTTATGTATGTTTAGTGTCTCAGTATTTACACTTTTGATTAGGTACGAAATGGAGGCTCACAGTCTTCACCTGTCCTCAGCAATGGAAAGGTCTGCGGCAATAGCCTTCCTTCACTAAATGATTCTTTCAGTAACATGGTTTTTGTGCGATTTATATCAAACCAAGTAGGAGCTTCTCACAGGGTAATAAACTAATTTAAGAGGTCTGTCTTCGTTTTTGTTGCTTAACAGTTAAAGTAAACTGCTTGAAAACTGTTTTAGGGTTTTAAGCTGAATTATGAAGAAGTGGCGTCAGGGTGTGAACTATCACTATCGCTTACCAACAGTCTTCCTGTACATGTGATTTCAACTCCCAATTTTCCACGCATTCCTCCTGCTCACACTGAATGTCTTTGGACAGTCCTTGGACCTGCTTCTAAACGAATTCGTTTGGACTTTTCACCTACGTTTGACATAGCAAGTTCTTACAAGTAAGAGGCACAAACTGTTATTTCCTTGGTCACTTTGATATTATTTGTGGAATTATCTTGTCAAAAGAAGAGGTGTTTTCAACACCTTTTAAAGTGACCATTCCTCCAAGCTTTTTATCATTTCGTCCACGTGATTTGTATTACTTAGGTTAAACATTTCTGCGAAAACGGTTATTTTTTGCTCGAATTAGAGATTTTGTGTCCTCTGCTGTGGTGTTTTCAAAATCCAAGCAATTTATTTTCTTCCCCGGTAAGATTATTACTGTAGATAACAGCATAAGTCCTACAACTCTGTTGGATGACTTGAAATGGAGTTTACTACAGTAGCACAGCACACGTAGGTGTAGCCTTACCGTACAAGCACACATGTAGATAATAGACTCTAGATAGATAGATATTTTTGCAGAGCTGAGCATAATTAATTATTTTTAAATAAATTTCCTGACCCTAAGTCATCTGAAGCAAACCAATGCTCATATAGATGAACATGCTAAATTCTGAACCTTACTGTAGTTTTAAGGTAGTGGAAGTTCCTTCTTTAACCCCTAGAACGAGATTCAGGAATTACACTTGGAAATGCTTTACTATTGTAAATATTTCAGTATTTCAGAGTGGGCATGAAAATGAGCACATCACATTCCGAATGGTACAGGCTCTTAATTTATTACCTATAATATAAAAAGATTATAAGTAAGTACGTGCCAAATGATCATCACCAAAATCAAACCTCTCCTTGATACCATGGGGATACTGCCCAATAGGGCAGAAAGTATGAAGGGTGGATGTTGGGGATATAACATGCTCCCAACCCAAGGATCAGCTGGAAAAAAAAAAGTCGTTGGAAATTTCATGAGGCAGACTTATTATAGAAAACGCGGATAAAGATTTGCACATTTCGTAATAAAAACAGGACACAGTTGGAAATTTTTGGCTTAACATCCCCCAAATATTTTGTTACTGTGTGATGCGGACTTGTGGGCCTGGGTAAACATAAAAGAAACTTTACTGCTTTAAGTCACAAGTGTTCTGTAAAATCTGTTGCCGATGTAAGTCTTTTTGAATGCACCAGTAAGTAGTAAGAAATTCAGCATCATTTTTCCACCAGCCAGGTTCATGCATTTGCAGTGGATGGTTTGATTAATGGAATCCTCTAAACAGTTGTATGCCAAACACAAGGTTTGTAATATATTGTCATTGCCAGTGAAAATAAATGTCAATCTTCTGCTATTCACCCCCAGCATTTCCTAAGTTTGACATTAAAAAATGAGGAATCAACAAATTAGCCAAATTTTAACGTTTCTTGGGCCTGAATACACTTGTCAGTATGCCATGCTCGATGCTTCTGGATTTGCACGTACAAATCTACTGGCTTAGAGGAGCGTATCTGTATTGGCTTTGGACCTTCTAACTCGTGATCGACTCCATGCTTTCTTCGTTTCGGTATTGATGAGTCTGGCAGGATAACCAAGAAGCAAGAATTTGGTTTTGGCAAGTTAAAGGTGCTTGTTGGTGGTATCTGTTTGAGACGAATGTAGACTATTCTTCAGTTCATTAGCAACACACGCCTTGAGCTGGCTCCCAGGGTAGCTCCTATTGTAAGGTAATGTTCTTCCCGTCTGGGCTTTCAGCTGTAGTCAATGGTCGAATCATGGATAATGAGTTGGGTGTTATATCCTGTATTTATACTATTGACATTGGCAATTTCTTTGCATTCAGTGCGTTATCAATCAGAATTTATGGAGGACTCGGCCGTATGGGCAAATGAAGGGGATATTACATTCATCCCATTCATTTGAGGGTAATATAAAACAGGCTAACTGGAAGACATGGTAAACAACATCCCATTCTTCTAGGGTCAGTAGTTTTTATTCCACAGTGCCTACCCAATCAAATATTTACACTGTTGTCTGCATTAAAATGAAAACTCCTCACAGAATTTACAAACCTTGCTTCTTCCCAACCAACGTACCCAATGTTAGCTTGATCCAGACTATTCAGGCGCAGCACATGCTCAGTGTGGAATCAGTCTTTATTGTCCGGGTTCACTAAGAACCAGTCGTGTTTTCGTGCCATCCTTCTTTTTACGATTTTTCTTGACTTATTTTGGCGTCATATTTTGATGTCATCGTGTGTTTTCAGTGAAACTAACCAATTGTGAATGTTTGGGCACCTTTGGATTGTTTTTCTTCGTTTTTGGTGGCTTCATCAGAGATCTCTGTATCGACGCCAAAACAGGCCTAAATGGTGCGCATACATTAAGCACTGTAATTTGGACTTGCACAAGGAATGCTAGTCTTGAAAGTCTTGCAGCTGTGTTACCCAGCCTTGTACTATGTGTCACATTATCACAAAGATCATTGGGTTGTGATTGTAGATAAACGTGACAGATCCAGAAAGCAATGAAGCATATTCACACTAAGCATGAGAACGCTCCTGCTTCCAATGTCGCCGATTCTCCACAATCAGAATCAACACAAGGGACCAAAAAAGAGGAGAATTGATAAAACGCACTCAAACACGAAAACTTCCTCGCCTGTAGAAAAGTGCCTAGTGAATCCGGCAAGTGTTGTGAAACTATCTTTCCTCATTTCCGATGTTGTGAAGCGGGATATCTTGTTCTCCTCTGGTCTCGACTTTGTGTCTGACTACGACGCACTGTCATCGGACAGTGTCCTGGCTGCACCGACTCTCGTGCTATACAGTCGAGCATGGTTAAATGCGGTCAAGCACTTAAGTGATTTAATCAACTGTGTAGTGATATAACAGAAAAAGACCCAAATTTACTGGAATTCATTCCTCAACATCCTCAAAGCAAATAGCCCAACATTTATTACCTGTAATGATAAAAACATGCTACTTGATGAAATACTAATTTACAAGTATAACTTATGTGACTATTAAACGATTGTCTGCCCACTCAGAATTCAGGTCATGGAAAAATTCTCTCTAGAAGAAAATATTTCTGACTCCTGTACTTCTAAGATTATATTTTAAGTGTAAATTTCCACTAATGTCATATTCTGTTAGTGTCTTGACAAAGTGATGCACTAAATCCAAAGCTCTTAAAGTAACTTTGTAAAAGATAGCTATCATAATACCTTACTTAAGGTAATAAAATTGTTTTTATTTATTTTATTTTAAATCTGTTAGTTGTGCTATAGAATATCTAGAAGTTCATGATGGTGGAACATTATCATCCCCTTCACTTGGCCGATACTGTGGCAGAGAAGCCCCTGCAAGCATCTGGTCGTCGGGGAATGCTATATTGCTTCATTATTTCACAGATGCCACAAGTAGCACAGAAGGTGCTGGATTCAATGCCACTGCAAGAATTGGTAAGACCCCGTTATATAATAGTAGTGAATTGGAAGTTACTAGCTGGTAACTCTTCTAACCTGTCTCAGGACCGCAGTTACTCCCTGTACCCAATACTTTCAAAAATAACTTTGATGCTTGTATTAAAGACACATTACCAGATTTAACTGCGCACTATTTCTGATTGAAATGGTAGCCTGAATAGGGCAAACTAAAGGGAGAAATGTATGTAGGCTATACCGGACCGGTTCACAAGTGCAATTGTTATGGTACTTTGTTAATTCACACTGACTTTTACTGAAGCAATTTTCTAATGCATTAACTTTTGTGATCACAACATTATACAACACTATTGTAAAGTATTTTTTCTATGGTTTTGTGCACGTTTTTTTTTCGCATGAATTCGTATGTTGTATTGTTTTTTAATAGCAATTTATGATTTTTCTTTTGTAATTGCATTCGTTACGTACTAGGTTTATATATATTTTTTTTCTCAGCTACAACCTGCGTTCA
This sequence comes from Lithobius niger, assembly GCA_023313725.1. Lineage (NCBI taxonomy): Eukaryota > Metazoa > Arthropoda > Chilopoda > Lithobiomorpha > Lithobiidae > Lithobius > Lithobius niger. Next base: position 30,687 of record JAHWFP010027047.1, read on the forward strand.
TCATCATGCAATTTCTTCACAGGTGCTTTGACGTGTTTAATGAAGTTAGGGGCCATTCAAAAACCACGTGGTCTGCCAGGGGGTGGGAGGAGGTCAGCTTTCGGCCACAAGTAACCACAACGGGGGAGGTTTTTTTTTCCAAATAAACCATGTGGCTGCTGCATTGAAGGGAAAGCCATTATCTCCAATGGATTGGTGCATTTACCGTACAAGAATCTGTGCGATACCATCACACTTAGCCTTACATTCTTCCTATATATTCCTTAACGTCTAGGGCCCAGTCAACCGAACTGCATATCCAGCACAGTGGTGAAAGATACCGTGGCTTGTAGAAATTTTCAGCAATGTAAGAATGCGTTTACTTGACTAAATTCATTAAATAAGTGAGGCTGACGTCGATTGCTTCACTTGGACAAATATGTAATGAACGTATTAGGTTACAATTTTCCACTTTTCGTCTCTGTTACAAATCTAGGATGAAGTGTAGTCTAGCGGCCGTTGTAGAGCGCCAAATATTTTGGTGAAAATATTTCACACAATGAATCAAACGGCTGCGTTTATTAAAAGGGAAAGTGGAATATGGGGGGGTATAGCACTTTTCGTTGGGTTTCTCATATCGAACACTACCAATTCACCAAATGTTTAGTACGGGTAGGAGGGGGGAATGGCTATGAGCCATCTGGTTTTTTTGGGGGTCCAAGATCTGGCCACAGATGACCACACAGGGGGGAGGGAGGGTTAAAAATGGTTTAAAAACGGCCACGTGGTTTTTGAATGGCCCCTTAACTTAAAGTAATCCAGATTGCAGAAGTGGCCGTTCACGAGCTATGTCTTAGGTGGATTTGAGGAAGTAGTCAGCAGTCATCATGACAAATAAGTCACCTCAAATTCCGCAGAATCCATTTTCATGAAATCCAATTTCGAAGAAAAAATGTCCATTTTTACAGAGAAATAAATTTTGTGTATTCTGCGAAAATAGTTTATGTGAAAATTTAATTCCAAAATCACAAAAATTGTGTCCCTTTGTGCAGAATCAAATTTGAGACGAAAAATATGACCTCCTACCCTTTGATGGGGTGTATTGGACATGACCTAGCTTTGAACGAAAAAATATATATTCCTGTGTGGCTAGTCCCGCGTCAATGAAAAATCCAGAAAAATTCTTCATTTAAGATGGGTATGCCGGAAATTGTTGTTTTTTTTTTGTTTAATCAGTATGAAAACGCCAACTGAGGGGGCAAGATTAGTGCGCTACTATATGCGTTGAGAATTCTGAAATTCTAAAGACTATGACGTAAACCCCGGTTCACATTTCCTGATAACAAACACTTTACTGGCAACTGATCCCATCATACATGTACAGATTAGAATTTTTATTGCAGAAATAATGAAGGTACAGTATTGGACATCGAATTTTGAACGCTTCAAATATTGTACTGAATTCTGCATACGGATTAATCGTCTCTGGTGCATGCCAATGTTTGCATAGACATTGCATGTAGCGTTTGCGTTACTTTCCATTATTGAAATAGAACAACCCATTGTTGGAGCACGTTTGTAAGCTATAGAGCAGTGACATGAAGTAATATTATTGTATATAACTCTATGCTGGATCCTTAATGGGTTAGTTGCAAGGGGCACTGCAGAAAGAAACAGAAGGGCCTCATACTGAAGCCGATGCTGTGTAGAGTGATTTCTTAGACCTAAAACGCGCGATTTTAATACTGATTCTAAAAAAAAATTATTTTAAGCCAAAGAAATCCGCTCTTCCGTTGTTTTCCCCTCCATTTTTATGTAGTGCACCTTGTAGTTATGCCCCCCAAAACCCAATATGGTGGCAAATGTCATTGCTGTATAGATAGTTCAGGTGAAACACGTTTCTCACGTAACAATGGAATTTTCATCCAGGAAACAAAAATGCATCAATGCTTGTATGAGAAAAAAGTGTTTAAATTTCACTGTTGAGTATTTCACAGTATTAAGGCCTCTCCAGACAGAAAAAAATTTCGTGGGAAGCTATGCGTAATTACGTGCCTACAAGGTCAACATTGCAGCAATCGTGTGGTTGGTGTTGAGTTAAGGACGAATATTGAAGTCTTTTTTGCACCATACTACGTCGGCGTGCAGCCGCGAGCAGCCAGTCTGGTTGGGGCTTTAGACACTGAATTTTGAACACTTTATATGTTGCACTGAATTCTGCATACGTATTCCTGGCAGATGCCAATGTTTGTGCAAACATCGTTCCGTAGTTGAAATAGGACAACGTTACATTGTTGGAACATGTTTCTAAGCTATGTATTAGTTCGAATGGGGCAAGTTTCTCACGTAACAATGCTAAATCATAACAACGAAGTTTTCGTCCAGGAAAAAGTGCTGCATCTGTGCTTGTGTGGCAAAGAAGTGTTCAAAATTCATTGCCGAATACTGTACCAAAATGAGCTGGGTTGTATCCAATGCAGCTCATCAAGAGGTAGGCCTATTGCAGGTCACTTTTTTCTTCTACAAATTTGATTCTGTAAAATGGACATGATTTCTGCAAATTTGGAATTCCATTTTTGCAGAATCAATTTTCATAGAATACTGACCTCAACATTTATTTCTGCAAAAATTGACATTTTTTTTCTGCGAAATTAGATTCTGTGAAATTGGAAGACACCTTAAAGTGGCGCCAGTGTCCTGGTCCTGAGCGTGCTGCTGTACCTGTTGCTGATGCTGTATGATGACGCACGCGAATGTTGTTGCTGTTGCTGTGCGGTGATGATTTACTCGCTTACAGTACTAACAATGCAGATCTTGTGAATTTTTTTCTACTAGTCCTTCCAAAAACAAATTTTTCCAACTGAACTGCTTCCTATTATGCATTAATTCGTGAAAGTTTATTCTTCCCCGATATGGTTTGTTTTGAGGCGGTTCCATTACAATTATACTCGCATAGACTTTTAATACTATAGTACTGTGATATAATGAATGAGGCGTCAAAAACATCAAAAACATACTGGAATTGGTAACTGTTAATACAACACCATTATATTACGAAGTTATTGTGAACACACTGATCAAAATAGGTTCATTACATGGAACGGGTGTGAAACTGACGGAAAAGGTGTGAAACTGATGGAAGGGGTGAGACTCGTGGGTGAAAAAATGAGAGTGAATTACACTGACCTGTGTTGTGTAAGAGGATAGTTTGATATGAACAGTATTGTTTATTAATTGCCACTTTACAAGTCTTTTTTAATAAAGGTTTTGACTCAACTAATCTAAACAATTAGATTGTTTTTAGTTCAGTGGCGGATTTAAGGAAATAGCCTTGGGGGGGAACAAAGCCGTATAAGGCCCCCTATCTTTACGAAATTCTGATGATTTTTTTTTTTTGCTGCCTGAAACTATTAGTAAACGTTCTTTGTTAGTTCTATTTTACACTTTTGCACTTATGTACCTGTGAAATTAAGGTCCCTTTCACCATGAAGGCCCATGATGGCCCTTTTACGTCGAAGGCCGGATTGGGGGGGGGGGGGGGGGGCCCCGCCCCCCCCCCGTTAAATCCGCCCCTGTTTTGGTTCTGAAATTCATTTTGTGTTCCCCAAATGGAGCCGTGATTGTCCCCTACTTCCAATTTGTTTAACGTGTTGCCATTAAGTCATGTCCTTTGACTTGTACAGCACTTTATTTTTTGGTTTTCAGCTGTTTGCGGTGGAACCTTGGTTAGTGAGACTGGTGTAATTACAAGTCCTAACTATCCAGACAACTATGACAACAACCTGGTTTGTGACTGGGTTGTTCGTGGCGTGAAGGGGCATTATCTGACGTTGAATTTTCTAGACATTCGTTTGCCTTACTCCCGAAATTGTTCTAATGTGGATAATGTGGAAATTAGGGACATGAATTCAACAAGTAAGTATTCAAACTTTTTGTTGTCGTCTTAGACCAGTTAGTATTGGCTGTGCCAGTATAATTTTTATTACACATCTTGTCTCGAGTATGGTTTGACGTTCTAAGGCCAAGCAAATTTTCATTCGAACTATCTGTCCATCATTCAAAAACTAATACTAGCAGATCCATGTTTTATTTACCTACCTTTTCTTTTTCCTAAGAAGAATTATCTAATACCGAAGGACTGCTGCTCTCAAAAAATTAATAAAAATAACTGGTCGTTTTAGCTGAGTGGTGGCAGAGCTAGCCTAGTTGCCTGCAGATACTGACTGGAAACACTGACACAGTCGACCAGAATACTGTGAGAGACTACTAGGCTCCTTCATTGGCTATGGGATGTGTTCTGGTCTACTCTTGGAACCCTGAGATGGTTAAAGGTTTCCCGGATCGAATTATGAATTGTTTAGACTTACTAGACTTCTATCCCCTTCAAAAACGTCCAAATGTTTGTAATTGATCCGGTTCATCTACACAAGCAGTTTGCTTCAGGTGAAGTAAGGTTTCAAGAAATTTATTAAAAGAATTAAGAAATAATAATTTCTTAAGTAAACACAAATTTGGAAATGAATTTGTCTTTGAATACGGTCACCGCTTTTTTAACCGATTAAAAGTTTTGCTAGCTTGGAATGTTATCTTAACCTGTGTAGCTAAATTCAGTTCAGAATTGTAATAATACTTTACTAGCTGTACCCCCGGCGTAACATACGCCGGCTAGCTGGTTCCCGCATACCTGAGCGTAACACTGTAGTGGGCCCCGGTTTCCCCTATTGTGTGGTCTGAATATCCCCATCTCTGCTCCCTGTTTGAACCCCTGCTGATTTGTGTTATGGAAGTAAATGTTTATTTTCAATGGAAGACGTTTCTCTGTTCTGATACCAAGCCCAACAAACCCAACAACGGTTGAGCATGCAGTGATTGTTACTCAACCAACTTTGAAACTCTTCCAAGTCGGCTCTTAAGAGCTAGCTTTCTTAATGCAATATGTCGATTGTTATAGGCCACATCTGTTTGTTTGACATTGTTGATCGCACGCCCTCTTTCATTATACACCCTCTTTCATTGTAGTGCATAATAATGATGTATTTGCTTGCCCAACCTAAGCGTGTTATATAATAGGTAATTGCAAAAACACAATAAAAAAAACCCACATTTTGTAAAACTCTCTGGAATTATTTAAGAGCATAGGTTGCCTCTGACGAGCAAAAAGCACCACAAGATGCATAGATAAACCCAGGATTCCTGCACTTCCCTATGCATCTTGCGGTGTTTTTTGCTTGTCAGAGGCAACCTATGCTTTTACGTTTTCCCGACCTGTAAATTTATACTGCTGCTGTTCTCTGGAATTACTCATCAGTTTTTACCTTTTGTTTCCTTTTCCCATATTGCTTCGTCTTTCCTTGCCCCTCCCCCCCCCCTTCCTGCTTTCTCGCTAGGAAGAAGGAGTGATAGGGGAATGGGGTATACAAAGGATGACAAAATGAAACGGGAAATAGAAATAAAATACAAAAACTGTTGAACTTCCAAAACGTTATTTTTTATGTTTTTTTTTTAATTCAGAGTAACTATGGACAACCTCCTGTATATGGCCGGTTTTTTTATAGCATTGCCGTTTGCATGAAAATACTGAATTTCCCGTTAACAGTCGCCCATGCTTTCATTAGATTGTAGCCAGATTACCCAGATTCTCACTCCTAATTCTATGCAAGTCGTAGTGGGAATCGAGATAATTCTTACGTTTGTTGAGCATTGTTGAGCATTGCTGTGATTTCACATTTGCATTAAAATGCTGTGATTTCCCATTAGCAGTCGCCCAAGATTTCATTAGATTTAGTTAGATCAGGATTAAGAGACAAAGAGGCCTAGATCCCGTTTGCATGAAAATATTGTGACGTCATCATACTGTGTCTCTTTGTTGAAAACACAGTTCGAATCATTACTTATACAGACAAATCCATCATTCATTATACAGGCAATTCCGTTTGATATCGATACAAACAAACAAATGAAAAAAATTATCGAGATTCCCACTGTGTACGCACAAACAATAGTAATAAGAATTAAGAGTGGGAATCTCGGTAATCTGGCGACACACACACAAACAAACAAATATTATTATCTTAGTTATATAGATTAGGGACCAGAAATTCTTTATTTTCGGGGAGGGTGGCTAGCAGAGAAAATTAAAAGCTTCCATAGACTCTTTCGTCTTAGAATTGCCTTACCTTTTTAGTAGAGGATAAGTTAAAAATCACTCGTCAAATTAAGGATCAACTGTTAGCCGATTTAGTTAGTAACAGAACAGTCAACAATATGTACAAACTAATCTGTCAAAGGAAAAACTTAAGGGGCAAAAAAAAAAAAGTAGATGCAAAAAAAGGCTTTGTCTTATGGGGGGAAGGAGAGTATAGGTCTAGTATGTAGACTGTATTTGCAGAATACTGGCAAACAATTCTAGACTTTAAAAAATATCCACTTCACAGCAGTCATATTTTCTGAAAAAAAATTTGTCTGGAACAACCACCAAACAATTGCAGACTAAAAAATTACCACTTTCATCAGTTAAAATTTACTGAAAAGGTCTTGGCTTCTGTGGGTGGAATGAAGTTGTACCATCCATCAAAGAATTCTATACCTAAAAATTGCCACTTTTAGCAGTCAGGTTTTCTCAAAATAAATTTGCATCGTTGGACTTCCCATTCTGTCCAGATGATTTTAATATACGTGTTTTCATGGTTTGGGGATGGACTGATGTTGATGCTGACAATAGGCGTTCTGGAAAACCATTCACTTCTAGGCAATTCCCCATCGTATAAATGTAGACTGGGTTTGCTACGATCACGGCTGTAACCGTCGTCTTATTTATTGCAACACACATTCTTCAATTAAGAGTTTTTCGCATTTTTACGAAGCGTGATGCATGAGGAGTTTAAACAACGCATGTTAGCTCTGGAAAGGAAAAACCCTCTTTTACGGGCTACAACGTTCTGCAAATAACGATCGTGAAAGGCAAAATCTTTGCGAGATATGATATAAATTTTACCCACACTTTTGGGGCTATGTTTCAGTAAATCGTTGAAATTTATGTAATTTAACCAACTTTTCTGTTAAGATAAAATTCGCCGTATGATTTATGCTGTGGTGTTTGTTAGTTCGAACAACTTGTTTTTTTTCTCCTCAGATCAGCTTGATGTGCTTGGCAGGTACTGCGGAACGACTATTCCACCAAGTGTCGACACCTCTGAAAATGTAGGCCATGTTAAATTCATCTCAAATTCTGGAAACAATGCAGGTGGATTTAGGCTAAACTTTACGTCGAGTGCTGAAGGTAAGTAAAAATTTGCCATGCAGCGAGATAATTGACTTCAAGACATTATCCTGTCTTAAAAGCACAACGTAGTCACGAATGAAATTTGTAATTAGGGAAATACCCTTCAAAAAAGTTCTTAATGCTGTGGAGCGGTGGTAATGATTAGAGAAGTGCAAAAGGAAGTCCGTTAACACAGAACAATGTTCTTTTTCTTAGCATGTGTCAAAAAAGGTTGACGTTTGTTGATACACGTATTATGCTTGTGCATGTATTTCATTCATACGTATAAGTTTAGTGCTTAGTTCTGCACCCTGTCTCATTCAAGTACAAACATGAGGAATGTGAAAAGAAAATAATATCAACAATGAATAAACCTGTACAAAAAAAATTATAGTGAGAGTCGATTTCTTTTCTCTTGCGAATACAGCGATCGATATGGCTACTAATTGTCTAACACAAGCGAAAATTACCTCTCCTAAGAATACAATCCAAACACCGAAATGATTTCTTGGCCACGGTTCCACGACGTGTATGCAATCGTAAAACCAGTGGTCGCTTGCATTTCTAGCTTTTGATCAACTGCAATGGATGGCATGGCGATGCACACCTCTCAATTAAAGACGAGCCCACTATGATTCTTCTGTCGGTTCCATTTTAAACTGTAAGTTTAATTAGAACACTAGTGAACTGAATCAACATTAAAAATATTTAGCACCGTTTGGCAATTTTATGATATGGGAGGCCTCCAAACCGTTTAGTCTCGGCGTTTTGAACATTTCATTTATCCGACTGCGACATTGCCACATTCATGACTGATAAGGAGGAAATATCTAGAGCACAGTCATTACCCAGAAGTAGTTTGCTGCCCCCTCCCCTACCCTGACAACAAAAAAACAAATGTCATACAGTAGAAATTGTTTAAAATTGTTCCCCTCCCCCCTCCAAAAAAAAGTACTAAGCATTAAAGTCATGAACGATTGTCCAAACAATTAGCCCAAATCTACGCTAATTTGGCATGCCGACTTGCCTATATAAGCTTGTTATCCAGATGTATCGTCCGTATCAGTGCCGTACGCGTGCCTACGTCAAGGACCTAGAATAATTAGGCGAACGCTCTATAGATTTGCCAGCCATTGGTCGGTTGGTAGTGACGTCAGCTGCTGACGAGGGCTACAGAGTTATACACAGGTCGGCTAAAGAAAAAATAACAAACCTCATACGTCTGTCAGCTATACATAGGTCGGTGGATGGATCACGTCAGTCGTCTAAAGAAAAAATAACGAACCTCGTACGTCTGCTGCGAACAGAAATCTTTGTTTATTTCTAGTGGAGGGTTTCCCCGACGGATTCGACCCATTTTCGAACTTAGACCTAGAAATGTGCCATAGAATCTGTGTGCAAAATTTGACAGAAATCCGAATATTCGTTAAAACGTTATAGCACGAACACACAGACAGACACCCACCCAGATAGACAAACCGTTCGCATAAAAGTCTAAATCGACTCTAACAAGGTACGCTATTTATCAAAATTGTCCCTTGATCATCACAAAATCAAGGTGGGTCTTTTATCTTTTTGGAAGATCTCCCACCTTCCTCGGGCACTTCGAGCGTTGAACGCCTTTTGACTTGGAGAAAGAGGAAGTTGGTTTAAATTTCACGCACATGTTTGTACTTCCTGTTGGGGAGGAGGTATGAGATGCAGTGAGCAGTGGCTCCATCTGTGGAGCTTCGGAAGATATAGGAAGGAGGAGTGCTCTCCACTTGCAATTCAATTGTTGTGTCAATTCTGGTGTAATAATCCGATTTACATTGCAATGTGAGGCTTCTTGGTTGTTTATGAGAGATTTTTTGGCACTCTGGAAGTGATGGATGGAGATGCTTTCCAAAGCCGAAAAAACAATTCCAGAGTGCCAAAACATCTCTCATGAACAACCAAGAAGCCTCACATTGCGATGTCAATCGGATTATTATACCAGAATTGACACAACAATTGAACTGCAAGTGGAGCGCACTCCTCCCTCCTATCTCTCCTAAGCTCCACATATGGAGCCCACTGCTCGCTGCATCCCATCCCTCCTCTCCAACCGGAAGCACAAACACGTACGGGAAATTTAAACCAACTTCCTATTTGTCCAAGTCAAAAGACGTTCAACACTCGGAAGTGCCTGAGGAAGGTGGGCGATCCGTCAAAAAGATAAAAGACCCACCGAAAATTCGCACCTTGATTTTGTGACGATCAAGGGACAATTTTGGTAAATAGCGTACCTTGTTCATTGTGATTTCTGTGTTACCAAGTAAAACCATGAGCGTTTCGCCCTATCGTAATAATATCGAATATGGAAATACACCCCCAGAAAAAAAAAAAACACAAACAATACGAAGGTACTAAGTAAAACCACAGAACCACATGAAATCGGAAACAAAATATTAATAAAAGATTTTAAAATGAAAGTAGAGTCCGCTTCGTGTCATGCTGCTGAAAGCAATGACGAGAAGTAAGGAACAAGCCGCGGCCGCCGCCGAGCAATAGTATCTAAAGGGCACCTCTATTATAACGATGCACCTCTGTTGGCAGAATTTTTTTATTATCAGATGCGACGTGAGTTGGAGGTGAGTAAGTGGAGACGAATGCACAAGGTTTCTACATACCCTCTTCTGTGAAATTGCAAAAAAAAATCATTTTGGTTTGAGAGATCTGGACGATGGCCAGTTTGTAAAAAATGCTGGACTAATGAAATATTTATATCCTGAAGCTTAAGCTTTGACTGATGGGAACTTAAGCGTGTGGAGATGACGTGCTCCGTTTAGCATATGCAAGTGGCCAGGAAGTTATTATCTGTACAAGGTGGGAAATAACCTTTTGCTAGGGGGTCTGCAGGAAAAAGACACAACAATTAGGAAACTATGGTAATACCAAGATGTTTACTACGACTATTGTGGTTACAAAAACTAAATTAAAAGTTAGTATGTCCACTGGTTCTTCTCTCAGAGCACGAAGACGACCAGAATAGGAACTTAAAAAATTCACAAACAAGTCCGTATAACATTCCATGTAACGGAGGACATGTTCCAGACGTGCAAGGAGGGTTGCCCGCATTCCACTATCATCAAGGACTCAACTGCTTCCTTCGGACTAGCCCCGCTGCATTCAGGTCCGGTGATGCACCCGGCCAGTCAGAACTTCATTGTAGTGTTCATCTGTTTCACAGCCAAACGAATGATGTGGGTCATCAAAAAGGAAGTCAAAGCTGGAATGAGAGTAATTCAGGGAGGAAATCGTGACAGCCAAGATTATTTCGTTCATCAAGGATCCCACCAACACCCTGGATGCAACGGAGGTCTGCTTTCTTCACAACAAAGCACTTTGCTTCAAGGCAAATGCTACCCGAGACCTTCTTTAGCAAAGTGGCATTGACTTCTTCAGAAGTTCTGAATGCTGGGTGAATCACCACACCTGAATACAGCGGAGCATTTTGTGGCTATTCGGAAGGACGCAGTTGAGTCCTTGATGGTAGTGGAACGTGGACCGGACCGATATTTCTGGGCAATACTCCTTCCACATCTGGAACAAGTCCTCCGTGACATGGAATGGAATACCAATCCAATCAATCTTCTCAATCTTGTCAATCTTCTGAGCTCCTAGCCTGATCATCTCCATTCTGTGAATGAAGCAAACGGTGGACATACTAATTTTTGATTTAGTTTTTGTAACCGCAATAGTCGTAGTTAACATTTAGTATTACCACAATTTCCTAACTGTTGTTACTTTTTCATGTGGCCCCTAGCAAAAGGTTAATCCTATACTGGGATTTAATAAATATACTTTTAGTTGGTATTTTGAAGTCGACAGTAAGGGAGTTGCAAAGCACTTTTAGAGTAGTATGGTTTCGACCAGCGAGCCGAATAGCAAGGGTGAACAATAACTTTGATAACAGTTTGGTGACACTTTGTCATGTAAGGTGTACAAATGCATAGTTTTGGGTGAATGGGGGGGTTTCTTGGTCGATCCAGTAAAATTTCAAATTGAGTGAAATTCACCAATGAGTAGTGACGAATTGGAGATTGAGCTGCGCATACCTACCCTCGTAAGTTCATTTTTTATGGCGGAAAAACAGTAGAGTGGATATGTGTATGAGTTATACAGGAGTAACTCGGAATAACTACAGGTGCACCTATCCACCCCTTTGAATACCGTTCCCCGTCCACTTGTTTCTCACTTCTTGTCGTTGTTTTCTGCAGGAGTGAGCTCTGCCTCCACTTTTAAATATTTATTAACATTAATTTTTATTTCTGGTTTCATGTGACTTTGCCTACATGCACAGATTACTTGTGCTATAAGTGGCATTCCTATTCATGATCGTGTTCTCGATCTTATAGCTTTTACCCGAATTTTATTTTTATTGTTTTGGCTTGAAAACAGTGCTGTTGGGAGCCCAGAAACATTGCCTTTTTTGTTGCAGTTGAAATTCATCGTTTGTTCATCACATGTGCCACGAATATCGACGTATTCGCGGTGTTCCATATATAGGTTACCTAGTAACATGTTTATTTACACTATTGTTTTTGTGCCATGGTATCAAAGTATGGACTTGAGTAATCAATTTTATAGACCTAAACTTGACACCATGTCAGGAGAGCATAATTTTCATTTATTTATTCATCCTAGCTGTGTATCGCAATCAAAGATGTATAAAATTACTCGCGGATGCTGGAGCTGCATTTCTTGCTATAGTGGTACAAAATGTTTCGTGCAGAGAAAGTCTTAACTTAACAAACCCAGACAATCATGAATTTAAAGATTATTGTTCTCACAGATAATTTTTAAAAACGATGAGGAATGTATGATTAGTCGTCAATTTGCCACTTGCAAGATAGTTTAAAAAAAATACTTAAACAGTTGCCTGATTTTTTTAAGAAGAACAACTAACAAGCGTGGCTACAGCGACTGCATAGTCGCACAGCGCTTCTGTACAGTTCCTCCACCTCCAATGTTGAGGCACATACCTCTGTCACGCAGTACAACACCTATCTCTATTATACTGATATAAAAGCAGTAATCATCACAATTGCCGGTTAAAAATGTGTTAGCTTTTAGGCCTATTTTACATTTTAGGCGTTATTGTCAGCTTTTAGGCCTAAGTTTTAACCAGTAGTTTTAATTTCATAAGTAGCAGCTAACGGAGATTTGGATTGTATGGTAAGCATATTCATTTTTGCAACCCGGTGCGCCTTACAGTTACCCTGGTTACAGTGTTAACAACGTGACGCGCAACATAGCTTATATAGAACAGTGGTAGTAGGGAAGTGACGAGAGAGACACTGTTGATGAAGCCAATAGAAACTTGTAGCAACTTTACGTTGCCGTGGTAACATGAATTTCGGCCTAATTTTCATTTTTTAGGCCTAATTTTTTTTAATGCAGTTTTAATTTCGGAAGTAGCAGATAGGCCTAATGGAGAATTTGGTTCGACAGTAAGCCTATTCATTCATGCGACGATGCGAAATCTATTTTGAACGAAGCTAAAATCCATTTGTTTTTATTGCGTGTTATCTTAGGATTTCAATTCAACGATCATATGTTATTATTTAATGCAGTTACATGGAAGAAGGCTATTTGCTATAAGGAAGTAATGATGTTTTAATTTGCCATGTTATTTAACTAACTTCTCACACTGAATCTAACGTTGTAAACCGTGGTCGTCTCTATCTGGTACCGTTGTGAAGGTAAAAAAGGCGACGGACGGACGGACAAAGGCGTTGCAATAGTCTTCTCAGCCGGTGAGGTTGTACAGAAGACTAAATCGGTAATGATGGATTTCGAAATCTTCCTCAAACTTTTAACTGGCTGATTTTTTTTTATCATCCTGAAATCGATAATAATAATCCCTACATAAATTTAAATGCTGAATTTATGTAGGGGTTACATAAGTTGAATGTCTATCTGCATTAACTGAATTGGTTTCACTTAGGACTGGTTCCACCCCCCTCCCCCCCATCCTTGCACTACTTTGCACTGTGACTAGACTACTGGTTATTTGAACATAGATTCAGATAACCAATAAACTAATAGTTATTAAATAAATACGGATACAAACCTATTTACGTTGCCTTTTGGACTTATATGTCAGACTGCCTGAGCGGGGAATCGAACCCACGACCCTTGAAATCAAAGGCCGAGGCCCTACCGCAGAGCCAGACTGACACGGCCTCGAACCCATTGGATTTCCCTCTCGTTTAAACTAATAGTATGTGTAGGTATTATCACATTTATGGAAAAAGTAGTATGCTTTGAGTAAAACCGAATTTGATAGGCAGAAACTAGCCCATCTTGAAGTTAAGTGTGATGGGCTTATCGCAACTACCTTATTACTTCCTACCAAAGTGTAAAACCCTCTTTGAAAATCGCCCTTTATAAGGAAGAACTGAGCACTTAACTCCAACTAGCAACATTTTGTAGGGAGGGGGAAAGGAATAGATAAGATGCCTCCTAACAAGCAACTTTCTGCAAATACATTCAAAACGACCCTTTAATTTTTTTCCTCTGCAATAAGTTCATTGTGTTCTTGGACACCTTCAAACAAATACATAATCATTATAATTTGAAAACACCCGGGTAAAAAGCCGAATATTTTGCTACAGCATAAGAACGATTACCATTTTTCGCACCGTCACATCCCCCCTCCCCCTTGGCTTAACTTGCAATGGCCTAGGTTTTCACTGGCCTGAATAGATGACGGTGCATCTGATGGCATAAACAACGATTTTTGTTTACGCCGTTAGATGCACCATGTGCCCCACCATCTACATAGGCCAGTGCAAAAGCCGATACAAAAAATAAGATCCTTTAGAAAAGAAAAACGATCTTACTTGCGCTGTAGCAAAAGAAGCGGCTGCCCCAGATCATAATAATGGATATCAGTGCTGCTAAAAAAGCCTACTAAGATTCAGCTGAAAATGAGATCAGGGCTTGAAGCCTGTACAATAACTGTAAATAAAGACAGTAATGAATGTTGTTAAAAAATTCCCAAATTCCCAATAATGGAAAAATGGGTCAGCTTGTATCAGTCCTTGCCTTTCAACCAGGAATGAAGCAGTTTCATGTCACCACAAAATCCCAATTACCATCTATGTTGCAGCATTTTTATCATGTCTTTTCAAATTGCAGTGTAGGCTTACTTTAACAGTGTTTTCAAATCGTAATGTTTGTGCCTTTGCTTTAAGGCAACCAAGACTATAATGAACTTATTCAATGATCAAAATGTTAGTTTTGAATAAATTTTTTGGGCGTTTTTCTAGTGAGGAGTCATTTTACCAAGTGCCATCCCCCCTCCCTGTTTTCTTAATATTTTACCTAGCAGAGCCCTTAATTCTTTGATTTGTTTTAAAATTCAGGGAAATTTTTATTTCAGAATGTGGAGGAGATTTGACAGCATCATCTGGTACGTTTACTTCACCACATTTTCCACGCACCTATCCCTTACGGCGTCGATGTGATTGGAAGATTCAAGTGGCACCTGGACGAAGAATACGGCTGGAATTTACCTCCTTTGATTTGAGTGAATCTTACACATCAAGTAGCGGATGGCAATATTGTAGGGATGGATTGGCTGTAAGAACTAAGTTTTTTGATTTGTTGTATGTTTAAATGTAGTTGAAGAGAGGAGGCCTAGATAATCTGAATGGCTGCTGGACCACTGATGTGACCACGTTTAAATTGAGCCTAACGATCGAAATGGGCGTTGTCAGCGTTAGATAATTAAGTTAAATGATTAATGAAGATAAAATGGGATCGTTTATCGAACCGATAATGCAACCGATCCCAATTTGAACCGATATCGATATGAATTGTTACGAGTAATACTAATTCGCCACACTAAACCTGTATTACCAACGCAATGACATCAGTTTTCCCCTCGCGTTATTAGTTCGCGTTTTTCTTCCAGAAGAGGGGGACAGATACTACCTAGGCTACAAGAAAAAACATTTATTTGGATTTTGTTGGATCCCATTTTGTCAAACCGCTCTATAACTTCATAAAAGTAACTTTCAAATAGTCCTACAGGACTCCATATTTCATGTAGTGTTATTATGCAATCTTCTTATTGTTGGTGTCTTTCTTGCTTACTTCTGTGTTTTTTTAGGTGCTAGATGGTCCCGATGTTTCTGGTGCCCTTTTAACTGCAAGACCGCTTTGTGGATCAGTGATTCCAGCTCCAATTGAAAGTCATGGTAGATTCATGACTGTTGTATTTTACACCTACACTACACATACTGGTTCTGGCTTCAGTGCAACTTACACATCTGACCAACCTTCAGGTACTAACGTCACAATGGGTTGTTGATACGAATAAATTGGCGCGGTTCTGCTATTTGTTTCTTTCCGTAAGTTGCTGCCCCAAGTCAGAAATTAATCCAGTGGATAACTCCAGGTTTTTTTTTTCAGGGCCAGCGAAGGGGTATTGGTTCTAGCTTCCAGAATTTTCCTGATATTTGTTATTATCCCCCTCCCTCCCCCCCCCCTCCCCGTTAGGCTTTCACGCCCCTAACTGTAAGCCCTTAAAATCATATTTTTCGTTCTTTGATGTTGGGAAGATCAGTAAAGTTAAAATAAAAAGGATAAAAGCGTTTAATAAAGACATAAAAATAATAAGTAGATAAACGAATAATTTTCTAATGCACCTCTAGTAAGTGGAGGGTTATTACGAAATACTGACTTTTCTTGTGCAGCAGTTATGGCGGTTTAATTAAAGGTTTGGGGCTGGGGGCATCACTTCCACCCCCCCCCCCCCCCCCCAATTGAATCCGTCTCTTATCTAACTAAAGTATTTTAGGAATTGGCTCAATTAAGTATTACTGAACGGGTAAATTCAGTTTCAAATAAAAACACTGAATTCGTAATGCGTACAACGAAATAAAACTATCCTAAATTCTAAGCAGTTCAGTCTACAATATGTGGTTTAATTATTCTAAAAATAAAAGATTAAAACAGTCTAAACCGCGGCAGCTATGCGGTGAAGTTGACAGGTTTTAAAACTGCTTTACAATTTTATCTTTGAAAAATAAAGCCAACACGTTGACTGGAATCCTTCGAAACATATGGCTTGTTTTATTTACTGTTTGTGGATTAATGCAGGCGAGAGAAGTTCACAAATGAAGGACGATCAAACAGGAGATTAGACCCATAAGAATACGCACAAAAACACGTTTAATTTTAGGCCCGAGACCCTCTTTATGGCCTTGGTCGCCAGGTTAAAAATATATCAAAGACGAAAGTGTAAAGCTTATATGTATTGCGGTGTTATAATCAAACAATGCCAGAAAGAGGGTCTCCTTGGCAGAACGTTAAAGATATTTTTATGCGTATTCTTGTTGGTCTACGCGCCTGTAGGGGCGTCCGTCATTTGTTTTATTTAATCTTGTGTGTGTTGTGTCTTTAACTTTTTAAAGGTGAAATCGGAATTGGCGGGCTAGCCAAACAAGATGGTGTGTCGTTTACAATCACTAGGCAGTTTCTGTCATGAACATGCAACAACAGTGACGTGACTGAGCGTGTAAATGAAATCAATTGCACCAGTATGCGTCAACACTGAAATAAATCCAAAAGATGCAAAGGAACAAGTAAAGAATTAGTAAAACACTACATTTCGGAATCACAACTCGACACCATTATCAGATGTAAAAAAAAAAAGCAAGAAAAATAAATCAAAGCTTTTTTCTTTTTTTTTATTGTTTCGTGACGTGTTTGCAAGTTCCTTTATTTCATTTATTTCGGTGTTGTGGAAGCTTGTGCACATATTGTCTACACGACTATGCTCGTGGCTGGTGGGATACAGTCACTCCACTAAGCTTTAACAATAGCACGTGTACTGAAACTCTGGGGGGAGGGGGAATCTGCATTGTAAACATAAAATATAACCTGTTGACTAAGTTTGTCCCATCCCCTCCCGCTAGGAAATCAACTTTTATTTATTTATTTTTTTGTTCCAAATGAACCCATGTACACATCCATGGTAAATTTAAGATTTGTCCCGTAAATAATGAAGGACCAAAAAATGTTATCTTTGTTTTTTGAAAATGTTAAATCTTAATAAGATTGAAAAAAAATTAAATATTTTAAATGTAAGAAATGAGGGGACTTTACAGTGGAATCTGATTTCCCGCTACTTACCCCCTCCACAATCTTGTTATGATTTACAAACCATGATACAAATTTGTAACAAATCTGGTTCACTCAATCGAGCACAAGCATTATTACTTCAGACTTGATCACTTCTAACTGAATTATTATTTTTTTCATTCCAGTTTGTGGTGGTGACATAGAAGTATCTCCCAACGGAGGTGCTTTAACTTCTCCTGACTTAAATACCACAACACCTATAGGAGTTGGTTGTTTGTGGCAACTGACAAATGCAAATTCGGACAATGTGTCGATTAATTTTAATTTTGACAAATTCAACGTTACTCCAGAGGTATCGAATTCAAGATGTTACTGGAATTTTTTCAAAATCAGTGCTGGTAAGCCTTTTTCATACACTCCAGTTTATGTTTTTATATCGTGGTGTACCGCATATTTGAGAGCATCATGCGGCAAACTCTGGTGTCCGCACAAGTTTTGGATTTGGGATGTTTTTTTCAAAGCAAATACCGTTTTTTTTTTCTGGTAGAGCTCACTCCGGTAAAAGTCTGTAGTAGGCGTACGATACCAGCATTGAAATAAAAATTAAAAATTAATTTATGTAATTATCACTATTCGAGCACGCCTACAACATGGAAAAAGTATAACAAAATAAATAAAGCACAAAATAATACCACATCTACACATTTTAAAGCTACCATTAATTTTTAAATCGTCCTGAATGATTAACCCCCAGATTTATACTCCAGAAACGAATTTTGTTAATTCGTTATTTCTTATTAAATACTTATACAACTCCTAGGGTAGGCTATTTCATTAGGCAGATTTCAAACGGTCCGCACCTTTTATCCTTCTCCATACACATCCGACACTGTTGGTTTTTCAAAGCAAACAGCTAGGGACCACCGACTCCTCGGGTAAGGACCTGCAATACGAATGCAGAGGATGTTACAAGGATTGAAGAGTTATTTCATGCACTCATCAGTTCCCTGGAAGCTTATTCTCAATGTAACAACAGATTCTGTATCATGGTGACATACATCTAAAATGCAATTGCACAGAACCCTCGGTACAATGCATAACATCCTTAGAATATCTTTACTTTCGATTTCGACTAAGCATCCAAGGTAGAAATGTGACCTGAGCAAATGTGCCGTTAGCCTGTGAAGTAGTATGAATTTCCCCGAAGGAAGAAATTACCATACCTCTGAACAATGCATTGAAACCTCCTTGCACCATGACAAATTCCAAAGCATGGTACTCAGTGTTGGCCAATACACTCCCCTTACCAGAAGGTCTTACACACTTCCAGCCAATGCCGTATCATCAGAAAGCAAGAGGGACAACTTTGATTAGTAATTCCAATCGAAATGTCCTAGGCTGTTTTACATGCCATAATCGACATGGGCACGAAAATTCCTGAAATCCCGGAAATTCCTCTGGCCCATTCACGGGCCTTACTGGTATGGTAGGACCAAACAAATTCTACCCAACTTGATCCAACACTACACCATGAGGGCTGATCAAAGCTAATATGAATGGTGTGACTGCATTCCTGTTTAAAACAATAATATTAGGACTCTCTGAACTTCAAAATTTATGAAAGGATTAAAAGGGAAAATGTAGAATGTACCGTACTACTAATTGATGATGAAAGGAATGGGAGAAGATAAGTTGATTTTCAACACCAAGTAAAAAAAAGATCATGAAAAATAAAACTGATAGGAAAATTTTGATAGGTCTACCCATAACCAAACCCGGGATGCATCCGTAGTGATCCGCAGTAGTCAAAAACTACATAATGCGGTACTTGTAAACAAACGAAAGAACATGTCTGAAATTATAGCTCAAATGACTGTATTTGAAAAAAATAATTATGGATGTGCAGAGAATTCCCAAATGATTACTGACCTTCAGTTTCTTTTGGGGGAAAGTTTGATTAAACTGTGGTTGTAGTTGAGGACCACAAAAATAAAACCATCACAATGGTAAGCCTAAACTATTGGATCAAGCTTTTGGCTCAGCTAATGTTAACAAAATAAATTAACAATACTGAAAAGATATTCATCTGAATTATTGAAACTATTCATAAAAATTTCCCTAATTTTATTTATTTATTTATTTATTTAACGTAGTCGTAGCACCATAAGGCATTATAACGACATCAAATTTACCAAAAAAAAAAAAAGAACTCTTAAAACTAAGTATTAGTGTGGCTGCATGGTAAACGAGAATGCTGAGCAATCGTTTTGGATTGAAAGCAATAGAGTTCTGATTTTTTACAGTTTCACCTTTTAGCTCATTCCAGTCCTGGATAGTATTGGGGGAAAAATAAGTTGCTAAAACATTTGTTCTGCACTGGAACCTCCTTACCTTTTTTATATGATCATGCCTTGCCATGCAGTCAGGGGCGACCAGAAAATCAACAGAATTCAAGATAGTGTTCCCGTGGTAAATCTTGTGGAAGAGTACGAGTCGCTTGTCCTTTCTGCAAACACTCAATGGATGCCACTCTAAAGTGTTCAGCATGCTGGAAACGCATGCATCATATGTAAATTCATTTAACACCATCCGGGTACCACGACGCTGCACCCCTTCAAGAACATCAATTAAAAATTGAGAATCGGGGTCCCAGACTGCACTGCAGCAATCAAGTTTTGATTTGACCAAAGCATTAAAAACCACCTCTCTCGTTTGTGGCAGAGTGCCGCGAAGTATACGGCTGATGAATCTGACTTTGGCATTTGCTTCAGCACACAAGTTCAAAATGTGGTCATTCCATTTTAGCTTGTTGTTTATTTGAACTCCCATAATGGACAGTTTGTGCACCACCTGAAGAGCACTGACACTCATTCTGTACTGAGGAATCACCACATTTTTGTTTCTGCAAACAGATAAAACCTTAGTCTTGCGTGCATTTAGATTCATTTTCCACTTCGCACATCAGTCATGCGTTCTAAATAATCCTGCAACAACTCCCTATCAACAGCAACAGAAATAATTCTGTACAAGGTAGAATCATCTGCAAAACGTGCTTTGTTGGATTCAATTACTTCAGTTAAGTCATTTATGTACACTAAAAACAGAATAGGGCCGCTAACAGAACCCTGCGGCATCCCTGATAAGACTGGAGCTTCTGACGACCTCGCACCATTAACCACAACAAACTGCTGCCTGTCCTGAAGGAAAGCACGATACCACTCAACAATTTGATCAGAAGCACCATAGCTTTTAAGCTTCAAAAGCAAGAGGTCGTGAGGCACAGAATCAAATGCTTTGGCCATGTCTAATGCTACAAGGTCAACCGTATGTTCCCTCGTCGAGACCACTGGCAATGCTTTGAATCATATCAAGATTCAACAGCTCACGTGACGCTCCTTTTCGGAAACCAAACTACTGTCTCTGAGAGAGAAGGTCGTTCACTTCCAAGTGTGTCACTAGATTGCTAACAAGGACATGCTCCATCATTTTGGCAGTAAATAGAAGTCAGTGATACTGGGCGATAGTTGCTCACTGCATTTTTCTTCCTGCTTTTGTGCAGTGGCACAACTGCAGCAATCTTCCAGTCTTTAGGCACGACTCCTTCCCTCAAGCTCTGCCTGAAAATATGCAACAAATACTTTGCACTTACTGCATCTGTCCTTTTCAGCATGCAAATAACAATATCATCTGGACCAGCAGCTGCTTTACCGTCTGTTAGGTTCGAAATAAGTTTCAAAACACCTGCATAGGCAATGTCAGTATCAGGCATAAAATCTGTGCACCTGGAAGGCAAAGTAAGTGTTGGGTCCCGTTATCTGGCTTCGTAAAAACTGACTCGAAAAAAGTATTAAATTAATTTGCACGCACAGTATCATCAACAAATGTACCATTTTCAGAAATAATGGATGGAATTTTGCATTCGTGTCCATTTGTTTGCTTAGCCCATAACCGCCTAGATACGAACGTACGAACATAAGTCCCAGCGCGAGCTTTGTGAGGGGTCCCCGGGGACCCCGAGCAAAGCGGGCAGTCAAAGCCCAGTGGTCAGCGTCGTCGGCTCCAAACAAAGAGAATGCTGGTTCGAATCCGAGAACCGACCCAAGTATACGGTACTTTAAAAAAAGGGGGTCTAAAGTTCTTTCAGGCGGTTATGGGTTATTGGTTGCAATCAAGTATTTTTACAACCCACAGCTAACCCATAACCACCTAGATACGAACGTACGCCTTCAACGTATAACAGCGAAAAACTAAGTCCCAGCGTGAGCTTTGTGAAGGGTCCCCGGGGACCCCGAGCAAAGCGGGCAGTCACAGACCAATGGTCAGCGTCGTCGGCTCCAAACCAAGAGAATGCCGGTTCGAATCCGAGAACCGACCCAAGTACCATGGTACTTTAAAAAAGGGGGTCTAAAGTTCTTTCAGGCGGTTATGGGTTATCATAAGCCCAAAAACGTTTTAAATGTAGGACCCAGGATCTCCATATATTGTTGCTTTCTTTCTTTAAGCAACTTTTTAACAACTTCCTTTTGGTGGTTTGCTTTTGCCCACACTTGTGCAGATCTACATTTCCTGGTTTGCTGCCTTAGTCTTCTTCGCTTCCTAACTGCTCTTTTTACTGCTATGTTTGCCCAAGGCTTGTCTTTAGTAGACTTAATATGTGCTCGCGGAGTGTATTTATGTATAGTATGCATGATGTCATACTTGAAAACTAGCCAGTTGCCTTCAACCGATCTTTCTAATGCACAAGTAGCAAACCTAGAATAGAGATTTTCAAGAACATCATTTATCTTACACCAGTCAGCTTTATCATAACGCCATATATGTTTTCCTTCTTCCTTCACACGCTTGAAAGATGCTGACAAGACAACCCTAACAAGTGAGTGATCAGAGACCCCTGTTTCAACAGAGACAGACTCTGTTGCACAAGTTAACGTGGTGAAAAACAGGTCAAGACAGTTTTCCCCTCTAGTAGGTTCGTGCACAATCTGTTCAAGGCCAAATTTGTCCATCACTTTTTGAAGGGATTCTGGACTCACATACGCGCACAAGTTCCTCCACTCCTCATCGTACCACTTTAAATCTGGAAGGTTAAAATCACCCGCAATAGCCACATTACGACAGTTCCTAGGCAAAGGACATTGGTAACAGATAAACCCGATACTGTTCCTGCTCCTCGGGGCTGATAATCTCCTTAGAGTAATGGTCCTTAATAAATCAGTCAATCGATACTGCTTGTGGTATTTAAGGTTTTAAGTATCTAACTAGTCCCACCCACTGTTCCATCCAGAGATATATATAAATATCATGTTATATGTGCCTTCCTACTGATAAAGGGTGCTGTTTATCAGCCCTACTTTTGTGTAATGGTTTGGCCTAGTCACTTCTGCATGGCTAATGACCCTAGGTAATAAAAGGGATTGCACCCATTCATTTAGTGCCACACTTATACCCACTCGCAGCTTGGTAGTTTGGGGGTCTTTATTTAATTTTTAGTGTAAGCTAAATACATGACACTGCATCTTGAATGCATCACCAGAAAGGAATGACGTTATCGTGTGTATATATATATATATATATATATATATATGATTGAAGTTCTCTCTCCAGCAAAACTAAAACTATTTGTTTCTCCGTTCCTATTCAATATATTCCGACCAAGCTTGGCCAGATAGTAAATACGTACGTAGGGTATATTTATACCAACTTTTACGCAATTCCGTGCATGAGTAAAAGTTGGGATCCACACGTAAATTTGAAAACTGTTCACTTCTTGTTGTTCTTGGTCTGGTGTGACAACATTTCAGAAAAAAACTACTGAACCTACCTAAAATCTGAAACATGATCTAAGCCAGAAATGTCTATGACCTTCATCCTCACAGAGACCACTTTTTGAATTGGTCGAGCCATTCCGGAGTTACGGGATCCTGAACGATCATTTTGATTGTTTACGTTGTTTTAACCATTGTAATTAGAGAATAATTCTAATCAGCAAATGCCAGCTGCAAGACAGACTGAACAATAAAGAAATGCTAGCAATATTGATCAGCCACACCGGGTGCATTTATTTATTTTATTTATTTAGACTACGAGAGCTCTACACGGCCCTTACTCCTTACGCTCTTCTCTAACTTTACCTAACCTACGAAACTAAAACAAAATTGCATTGTCCCAACAGTAAAACCAACTGCCAGGCCACATAGGGCGTACTGACAACACACAAAGATCTCAACAGACCAGACTTCTGACAAAGGTCACAAAATCCATTAAAACCCTGGCACGAACAACGTGACTCCCTGAGATAGCCTGGTTTCCAACAGGCCGAGTACACTCATAGTGCAACAAAAATTCTAGGCACAAAAAGAAGCATCCCCTTAACAACTACACGTGACAGAAACAAAGAAGTAGGCCTAACTTAACCTACACCGCTCCCATCAATCACCATCAAAGCCGGCATTTCGTCACCAATCACAGCTTCGATATTACTAATTTCTTGAAGAGCACAAATGGAACACACTCCACCTACTTCCGACACAACCAATTCTGACAAAACCTTACACTCAACCGCCCCTTGCGAGTTTTCGGCATTGCCTGCCGGAGCAGTGGAGCCCAACTCCTCATCATTCGAATCCTCCAGAGTCATGGTAACATCCATATATGACACGGGGAGACCACACGCTTCACCAATGGCACCACTGACACCACTGGTACCTCCATCTTGACTGTCCTTTGCTAACTCCTGCAAGCTCTTCTTTCTTGGAGTCTTTCTCCTCCTTTTCCCCTGCGTAAACCAAGGAGCATCATTTTGCACGTTTTGCACTCGTATCCAATGTGACTGAAGCAAAATCATATAATTACAGGCTTCGTCATGCTGGCTGGTAAACAGCCTGACTTGGCTGTAGCAGACCCCAATCGACCTGTGCAGCAGGTCGGTTCCTGAGGCTTCTGATCAGTGCTAGTAGCATGCCCAGCACACTCTAGGACATGAGCACGTGGCGTCTCACGTGGCATAGCAACTTGACAAACCCCACAGTACACATTACTACAAAATCTACGCACGTGATCACGCGTTCCACGTTTTAAGCAACGCAAGGCCCTGTCAACTCTTGCCAAGAGACAAGGAACACCACGCACCTCATTCACATCTGGGAGTTTATCGAGCATTACCGCTTCCTTCAGCCATAGCACCACACTGCGCGACCCGGAGCGACAATGACACAAACTCTCTGCAGTCTGAATGTGAAATCTGTGGGACACCATGGAGCCATACTTCGTGAGAGACCTCTGGACATCTTCCGCGGGCATTTCTAGTGGCAGCCAGTGAAGTTTGATCTTCACCAAACGCTCATGCAAATCGAATACTTCAGACTTGTAGCCGTTTCGAAGAAGTGTTCTCGCCCTTTTAATAGCCAGCTTGGCATCTAAATTCGCAAAGGAAACCTGAAAAATGTTAATACAAGCCAGTGATTGCATCAAGGCAAATATGCTCAACCAACGCATCCCTCAGATCTTCTACAAAATAGTGCTTGCCTTCTTGCTCCGCAATAATCACTAGAAATTTTTTTATGTTCAGATTAGCAAGTCCCCATTTATAAAATTTCTTGACCCATCCGAGATTCCTGTTTTCACAACCAAGCTCAAAATCGTCCAACACACTCTGCTCCGGGCTCCACTTGCTGTAGACGTGATCAATAGACGAATGAACCGCTTTTGCATATGATGAGAGCAATCCACTTCCCACACTGTTCACATCCCCACCATCCTGAATTCCGGCGGTGGTTTGAAGATGGGTAGCTTCGCTCCTGACGTAAACTCCATCCGTAACTACCCCAAGCGTAGAATTATTTGATGCTGCATATTTGGGTAACACAATGCTGCCCACCTCATTGTTCGTACCCTTGCTCCCATCATTAGTCTCACTAATGCACAAAGCATTTTTCAAATCATTGTTGAAACCATTGTTCAAACTATTCTGTCCTTTAATATACCGGAGCCACTCAAACCTTATACACCACTCTCACATGAAACACCGTACAGATTTAGTTTACTTTCCTCTATACCTTTAGCAACTGCCGCAGCATCGACCACTTCATACTTGTCCTTCTCAACCAGGCTGCACACACTTCCGCAGTCTTCACAACACCCTTTCCTTTCAGCGTCAAAAGCAACGTCCTGTCTTGCTTCGCCATTGCTACCTCTTCATTTTTCATTTTTTGTGCGCGTGTTATGTCTTTGCTAAACAGTTGATTGTTGTTGGGTAAAATGATAGAATTGGTGTTTCAGCTAAATGCATTTAGTTTTAAGCCAATCTAAGCTACGTTGTTAATTTTTTGAGGTCGATAGGCCTCGAAATTGGCAGCTAGAAACGATAGAATGGCGTATTTATTTCATAGCTGCAGGCTTTCAGAGAAGAGCTAAATTGTTTCAAAGTGGACAGCAACAATCACTGCAGGCGCGACACGCTCGCAGCAACAATCACTGCATGTGCGCGCACTTCACACCTTTGCAAATAAAAAAAAATTACTTCTTGCCACAAGGCATAGATTGTTTGGTGGAAATTACTGCATGCCATAAAAGGTACACGGATTAAAAACAAAACGTTAAGTGTGCCGTAAAAAAAAAGGGTTATGTGATTAAAATTACATTTCACTTGTTAAAATGTACACAGATAAAAATTGATGATTTTTAACTGCAATAAGCTAATGTACAATTGAGAAAATTGCATTTGTTTTAAGTGCTGTTTTGCCTTACGGATCATATATGTAAAAACGGTAAAGCACAACAGCTCTTAAGCCGATGCAATTTTCTCAATTGTACATTTGCTTATTTCAATTAAAAATCATCAATTTTTATCCCTGTACATTTTACCAAATAAAGTGAAATTTCAGTCGTATAACCTTTTTTTTTTTTACGGCACACTTGACGTTTTTATTTGTAATTCTATTGTTGGACTTGCTGCTAAATAAACAGTAGTGAAAAAGCAAACCAGGTAACACTACTATTCGGCAAAATGGGAATAATCAACCAAAACAAGAATGTGAAAACCAGTCTCAAACATGGTAATAATAATGATGAGCCATCCAGTGAAAAGTTTCCACGTTGCAAGTTCTAGTGACAACAACAGTAACCAAATATGTTGATAACTAAAGAGTAAAGACCAGAATGTGTCAAAATGAGGGTCAATACGACTCTTCAAAAAGAAAACTATTTTTACATAACTCGCTGACTTGTTTAACTCGATTTTGTTTTTCAGATGCTTTTAGCATGTCAGACAGATGTGCAATTGTGCGGCAACTTTTAAACTTGCATATGTATAAAAATTAACTTGAGGCAACACTCTTAATTAATTGCTTAAAGAAAACTTAAGTTGTTTAAGCTACCACAAGATAGCCCCAGAATGTCAAAATAATCTAAAATTGAAATAAATTAAAAATAGTTTGATTTTTTAACATATTTTTTTAATAAAATATTTTTAGAAACTTTAATATTTTTGTTGAAACTTTCTAGGCTATTATATGTTTTACAATAATTTTAATTCTTTTGCTACATAAAAAAAAAAGTTAAAAGGGACTAGTTAATTAAATTCAAAATACATTTAAAGAGTGCAATGCAGCATTTCTTCATGTCAGATGAAGTTCTGATCATTGTTGCGTGGGTTTTGGGTTTTCCCCTGTCATCCTCTCTCACGAGTTATGGGAATATATGACAGTGTTTTTTTTAATGAATTTTGACATTCGTTCTTTTTAGTGTTTATTATGTTTTGTAACAGTTACGGTTTTAACAGTATGAAGAGGTGCTCTGCCTATTGTCAAATAAGGATTTTATTTCCCCTTAGGTGAGAGGTTTCAAGATTCCACAACATTGTATGAATTGTGCTCCAATATCACTACAAGACAAACTATCGTGGTTCCATACAGTTCAGTTTGGGTCTGGTACAGGAGAAATTTTTGGGGTTATGCATCTGGAATAAATCTGACATATTCCTTATCAGGTGTGTAATTTGTAGCAATAACATGTGAACAAAATGTTAATGTCATTGTCGTTTTAGATTAGTATTAAAGACAAATTGTATCAATGAGTTTGTGAGTAATCTAAACTAACATGTGTAATATGAAGCAAAACTAAACAATATTTAAAAGATAAATTTAAAAAAAAAATCTGAAATGGCAAGATACATACCTTGCCTGTTGTTTGTAAAGCCATGTAGTACCAACAATAGAAGAAAAATCCACAAAACAATTATTTTTATGTTCATCATTCATTCACAATTGACATCACAGGATGGCTGCATGGCTGTTATACAAGCTCGTTTTATTTCAAGCTCGTTTTATGTCTTTACGTGAAAGCTTCAAGCTGGTTTTTGTTCCAGCATCATAATAAGTATATAAATAAAAATTGAAGTAAATGAATCGGTCTGTGCTAGCGTTGTATTAACTATCAAAATAAAAAAATACACACTTGAAAGTAACAGGTAGACGTAAGTGTTTGTGCAAGGTAATTATCTTCACAAACACTTCCGTCTACATGTTACCTTCAAGGATTTACTCATACACACACACACACACACACACACACACACACACATATATATATATATATATATATATTTACATAGTTAATTCAATGTTTGCACTGACTGATTCATCTACTTCAATTTTTACTTATTTCCTACACTGTGAACAAAAACCAATTTGAAAATTTCATATTTCGTATGGTCAAATTTTAAATTAAATTAGATTATATAAAAGAAACCATGCCACCTCTCATAAGTCGAGACAAGACAAAACAATGAGAAGAAAGAGAATTTATCGAGACTGGGACACTGCCGAGACAGAGATGATATTGATATTAAGTGGAAAAATCTCTAAAAGTCTCAAAACGAAATAATATTGCTTCGTAGTCCCTGTAAAATGAATTATTTAGTCACCTTTATAACATTAAAAACCTTTGTAACATTAGGCACATGAAAAGTTTATTTTCCTAATTTCCAATGTAAATAAGTTTGAATTTACACTGCACTTCATTGCTTATTAATTATTCATTGGCTACATGAACTTATTTTTGCGTGATGTTAGCCTGACATTTATCGGAATAGATGTACAAGAATGCCCCCAGGCTGATTCAATTTTTCTTTTCATTTTGTTCGTAAGACTTGGTTGCTATATATTATTTCTTTCTCGACAATGACCACTGTGTGGTTTATCTTTTTCTGTCTCTTGCCAGTTGCTTCAAGGTGATGTCCAACGTGTCGCTGATTGGTCAACTGCAAATTCCCTTTTCTTTAACACTGATAAATGTCATGTTCTTTACTTTGGTCATAACAACCCACATTATCCTTACCGTCTGTCTGGAAAGCTGATTACTCTTGTTGCTGTCATACGGACCTTGGTATCACTGTTGACTGCTCTCTTAATTTCAATCTTTGCACTTAACTGAAAATTTCATTTCTAAAGTTTTCAGTAAGGAACATTTGATTCTAAAGGGCTTTTCTGATATCACTCCTTCCCTTTGTACTGTCTTATTCAAAGCTTTTCTTCTTCCACTTTTCAATTATTGCTTTCAAATCTGCCGCCCTTGCAATCTTTACTCATTGAACAGTCTTAAATTGTCAGTGGCGCCTTACTAAATGATGTCCACCATTCGTCCTGTGCCCTACCCAGATCGCCTGCGCAAGCTTCAACTTACTACCATTTAAAACCGCTTTCATTGTGGGGACATGGTCCTTAGTTACCAATTTACTCATAACTTTCTTTAACGTTAACTCTGATCTTTTTTTTTTCACCGAATTTCAATTTTACTTGTGGTCATGCCTTTTGCGTGTGTGGATCTGTGTCCAGGATTAATCTTCGCTTCCAGTTCTTTATGGAAAGGGTTGTTCATGCCTGGAATGCCCTTCCCTTTCATGTTGCTTGTGCCCCATCTCTAATACTCTTAAATCTCTATTTCTATTCCTAACGACAGGGGAAGAGAGCTATCTGGTATAGAAACACCTAGAAGACAATTGCGTGAAGACAATTATTTTTTCCCTTTTCATCAGAATGGTGTAATCTCAGCAATTCAAGGCAATACAGAACTGCACGAGACTAATCGAGACTTACCAAGTTAAGATGGGATGAAAGTGTCACTCGACAAAATGCGACCGAGAAGTGACATTGAGAAAGTCGCGATGCAACTAGACGAAAGTCTCAACTCGTTCGACAGAATCCCCGAAGATCATACTTCTCATATTTAGCCGATTTAGTGAAAGAGTATTCTGCTAGGTTGCTAATAACTGTTTTTTATCAAATTGCATCTTTAGAGATGATGGTCAAACAATTTACAGCAGTCAGTCTTATACCAATTTCGTTGGCTTCCTTTTTTCAACTAGACTTTCCTGACTAAAGAGCTTACCACACTGTCTTTTTTTTTGGTGCTAAAAGTGTAATACCATTGCCATCTTCAGCTTAATTACGCACAGCTATAAATTTAGCTTCAACTTGAGTTAAATCGGTAAGCACTTTAAAAAATATTTTTTAAGGATCTGGTGGTAACGAGGCGAGACTAATTTCTACCTAGTCTAGATTTTTTAGCGTCATTTCTTGGTCTCATCCCGTCTTGTCACAATTTCTTCTTGTCTTGTCTCGTCTTGACAAATCTCGATATCTCATCT
The DNA here is from genome assembly GCA_023313725.1 of Lithobius niger. NCBI lineage: Eukaryota > Metazoa > Arthropoda > Chilopoda > Lithobiomorpha > Lithobiidae > Lithobius > Lithobius niger. The sequence continues at coordinate 60,689 of JAHWFP010027047.1, forward strand.
GTAGTTGAGGCTTTTTCTGAATTGCGAAAATGTTTCCGTTGAAATGGAGAAAAAAATGGTATTTTTAAGTAATTTGTCACCAATCCTAATTTTTTTATCAGTAATTCTAACAACGAAGTGTGGTGTATCATCGGCGTATGCCTGTGGTGTCTGGTGCAAAAGCCACTGTGTGTTGACATTTATTACGAGTTCATTTGGTAAAAGCTCTCAAAAGGGTGAGATGTGGCGGAATATTAGTAGTGGATGTGGGGGACATTTGCATGTTGGGGCATGTGAAAACTGTTAATGAATCACTGTAAATTATATATAGGTAAGTCAGAAATGAGCTACAGTTCTCCTGTAAGTTGTCTAATACAGTGTTTTCTCTGTTCAGAACTGGCTATCAGTAGATACAACCTTCACATCGAATGCAGAGTAGGCATGGGAAGGCTTCCAACTGCAATGTTATGATTAAGTTAGGATTAAGCAAAAAGTCTTCACAAGACTTCTTTAAAACATAAACCCAAGAATCTATGTTTTAAAGAAGTCACGTGAAGACTTTTTGCTTAATCCTAACTTAATCATAACATTGCAGTTGGAAGCCTTCAAGGACTGTGTTAAAGCATTCGACCGAGTTCCACATGCCCTCCTTATCCACAAGCTATCTATGTTCGGTATTACTGGTCCTATTCTCCAATGGATTGACGGCTGGTTAAGGGATCGGACCCAGGCGGTGGTCATTGAAGGGAACCGATCAGCTGAAGTATGTGTAAGCAGCGGAACTATCCAAGGTTCAGTGTTAGGTCCATTATTGTTCTTGCTTTACTTTAACGATTTCGGGAATGATGTCGTAAGCCTGGTGAAAAAATTTGCTGATGACACGAAGATGCAAGCAGTCGCGAATGACCTCCATACCAGACAGCAAATTCAGGGGGACCTCGACAAGATGTACAATTGGTGTACCACGTGGAAAATGGAAATGCACCCAGAAAAATCGGGAGTCATGCACCTAGGTTTTTACAATACAGGCATGCCTTACATGTGGGGTACTGAATCCTTGCCTAAACTTTTACATGTGATGGACCTCGGGGTTCTTGTGGATGACAAGCTGCAGTTCACTGCACATGTCGCAAGAACTGTTGGTAAAGCTAATGCTGTCTCAGCGATCATTGCAAAATCAATTTCGTCTAGGCAGAAGGGAGTCTTTCTCAAACTTTATCTGGCTTTGGTTCGTCCCATCCTAGAATATGCAATCGAACTTTGGAGGCCATATCATATTAAGCATCTTCGAGCACTGGAACGGATTCAACGCCGTGTCACTAAGAAGATTGTTGGTTGTTGGAATCTGTCGTATGAACAACGGCTGCGTAAACTCAAGATTCCATCTTTGTGTTGGAGGTACTCGAGAGGTGGTGCTATTACTCTCTTCAAGATTCTTTGTATGGGTTTTGGAGGAGAGTACCTCAAGTCAAGATTTAGGCTGTCTACTGTTACAGCTACTAGGGGCCACTCCAAGAAACTGGAACACGCTTATCATGCTCACGAGTGGGCACGACAAACTTTTTTTGCGAGAGTGGTTTCCATCTGGAACAGTTTACCAGAATTTGTGGTCATGTCATCGAGTGTGAACAATTTTAAGAACAACTTTGACACTCATTTTAAGAGCTGTGAGGAGTTTACACTTTTCTTCTATAACTAGGGGCTGTGCCGTTTTCTGCGGAGGCTTCTCTCTTTTTTGTTTTGTTTTGCTTCTTGGGTGTGGTGTGTGGTTATGTAATGCCCATTGGGGCGAGTTAACCAGATTAAAGTTAAGTTAAGTGAAGTTGATGCCGAGTGCAAACTCAAACCCAAGGATCGAGTTTGCACTCGGCTTTAACTTCACTGTGAACATTCGTCGTTAGCGATAAGACGTGCACTAAATTCTTATAAAGAGAGAACAGTAAATGAGCATCTTGTCTTGACTCACATGAAGTTTTTAATACTTAAAAAAAATAACTTTTTTAGAAGCATAAATACGGTGGTGATAATGACGGTTTCTGGACCAACATTATATGCCTTATTTCTTACTGCATTACGTTATTACATGATAATTTTGCCGAAACCATTTACATGGATTTAAATACAGAAGCAACTTCCTTGGTCAACGGTTTCTAACTACAACAATGTGTCCTTTTGCCCTAGACAGAGAACTGATGCATACGCATTGCAGCAGGTGTTAGTGCTAGAATATGCCCACATTCACAACCTTCATTAAATCTACAGCATTGTAGTTTATTCTTTAGCAGGATATTTCAGTCATGTGTTTCTCTGCACAACATTTCGTAAAGAAATGTTTGAGTGTATTTTGTTTTTCTTCAAATAGTTTTTCCGCTTGGCATTTCTTTAACACATGTACAATATGGAAAATAATTTCAATTGTTATAGCTATTGACTTACCTGCATTACAGCTTGTGGTGGTGTGCTTTCTTCGCCGTCCGCTGTAACAACTCCTAATTATCCGAGTAACTATGGTAACAATCTTCACTGTGCATGGTTAATAACTGGCGAAGAAGGGGAGCAACTTGAGGTACAGTAATAGAATTAGAGTAGCTGTGAGAAGAAGGCATAACTAAGATATATTGCATACCACAATAACCAGGTCACATATTATTATTCATTTCGGACTAAGTGGTTGCATTTAAATAACAGATCTTCACCAAATAAGGCTCTGAGTGAAAGTTACGCAGAAAAGTGCAAGCCATTACCAAATCATAGGCCTACACTTTAAGTTACAGTTCGGTTGTGTTAGTAATACATTAGGTTGTTTGTGGTTGTTAGCAAATACAACAGCCAAATTTAACCACCACTAGTTAAGTGCCCAAACAAACAATTTGATTCTTTTTTTTTATTTATCTGTCCGTGTCACCATTGCTATTTTTCAGTATTTTCCTTTGTGTAAAGATAAATTTATGTGGTGTTTTCAGATGTCTCTTACATGAAAACGTTCCATTCTCCTTGCAAACAAAAAAAATGTAATTTCCATTGTAAACTTAATGAGGAGGTACAAAGTGTCTGCAACAAAGAGGGCAAGTGATGCCCATTGCATGGAATCATCACTTAAAAATTAAATGGACGCTATAATTCCAATCTGGTGACTGGCATATGTATAACATTATAAATGTGGGTTACCACAAGCGTGTAATACCAAGTGTTTGTTCCACCATTATCCTCAATGCTACCCTGAAATGTCCCTTGTCACATACCAACGTAGGCCAGCTAACAGTATGTGCGTTCATCTTAGACCTTACATGTGTGGGTGTATGCTTATTACGAATGCATCCATATCTAAATGGCTTTGTTGACCAAAGAGCAAAAAAAAAAAAACTAATGTAAGAACCCTTCAAAAGAAGAATGGCAGACAGATGATTTGAATCATCAGTATACCAGAATAAAAGTAAAAACAGTGAGCAAATGATTTTTGTATTTTTATTTTATTTGCATTAATTCCGTGCTAATTTGGTTTAATGTTTACTGATCATCCTTCAACTGGACATAAGTAAGATCGTTGCAGAATTTCTAAGCATGTTATTGCTTAACCCCTATGCTTTATTTAAACATAGTCTGAGGCAGTTTCATTGGCATACAGCCTTAGCATTACAATTTGCGTAGTAAACAGACTATGTTGTTGTTTAAGGGCCACTGCCTAAAGCTGATATTGGGATGTATTCTGTATAATATCCTCACAATTAACAAATGAATAAATCACAAGTTAAAAGGTCAATGCAGCAGTCTGCGTTATTATAGACTGGACTCGTGACAATATACAATACATTAATTTGACAGAAAAAAAAAAGGAAAGGCAACACTCGCGATTGGGAAATGGACCCAGAAATTCCCACTTGGTAGCTGGGTGCTTGAATGCCCCTGTCACCCAGTTGGTAGACAACCCGACTTGCAAGCACGATGCCCTGTATTGGAATTCCAGTTGTGACATTTTTTTCTTGACCAGATCAATGCATCTCGTAATCTTACAAGGCCAGTCTTTAATGCAGTATGCTTCATTTATTCTCACAAGTTTCCTTAAATCTCGGAATGGTTGTGGGCTAATAAATGAACAAAGAAACTGTAAATAACTGCTATTTGAATAAGGAATAGCAATTGAAAGCTATTCCAGATATAGACTAATTTTGTTCGTAGGAGTTGCAAGATGGAAGGCATTGCAAGAATAGAAATCACAATTTCAATGATAATTCCCACATATGGAAATGTAAATTTAGAGACAAATTGTTGGTATAATGTTGTGACAGGTCAACAACAGCCAAAGTGAAATTTTCAAGAAGTGTGCTTCTTACTGCCCAAGACCTTAAATTAATGTTCAGATTTCTGGAATGCTCTGTTTTAGAAGCAAGATGACAGCCCTGCTGTCATGAAAGTGTGGAATTTCCTCCAGTGGAACATTTAAAAGGTTTTTTTTCAGATTAGAAAGGCTTTTGCGCCATGAATTATTTGAATTTTGCAGGGTTTGCCTTTAAAATTATCTAGTTGTGAAAAATTGAATGACGACATTTTTAAATTTAAGATTGAAGTTGAATTGAGTGATATCTGGGAGTTGTGGAGAGAGCACTCAGAAGCAAAAGTAGAAAATAAATTTAATTTAATTTAATTAATTCTCCTTTCCCTTTAATTTTTTACTGTTACTTTTGGGTGATGAAGAATCACCCAAAAGCAATTATCACCCAAGATATTATTAAAAAAAAGTATTTAATTTTTTATGCTATAGTAAAGAATACTTTAATTTAGGTTACGTACAGAATAGTGACGGCTGTCTTTACTGAGTCTCCTTTGATTTTTACTGTTACTTGGGTAAGTAATTAAAGACAAGTTAATAACTTAGATAAATCATTATCTCTAATTATCCAACTAATAGTGAAAATAAAAGGGGGACTCCATAAAGACTCAAAGGGGACTCTTAAGTGATTAATTAACAGTGTAATTATTAATCACTCATTTAATTACTTAAAGGTAAGTAATTAATTAAAGACATTAATTATTCATTATTGTGTTTAGATAATCATTAGTAAAAATCAAAGGACACTGTAAAAATAATTTGCGCTACTCCCTATTTGCACTTTAGGCTGCTGCATTAAAGTGGTTTTTTTTATAACCTAGTTCTGTAATAGCCATTGTACGTACGTAGATATGTATAAGCCAGTAACAAACAAACGTATACACATGCTCGTTCTACATGTTTGTTTACGGTACGTGGACAAGTAGGGCAAAGTCTCTCAAGCAACAAGCATGCTTTCACTTAAATTTTAAATCAATTTGTTAAATATTTCCAGGTACAGACAAAAGTTACCATTGTCTGTTATTCGCATCAATTTTAAGTTTAACAGTGAAAAAAATAAAGGCAAACTCTATTTTCATTTAATCTATTCAAACAACCGATTCACATCGGATAAACAGCTCTGACGAAGGTCCCGCAAAGACGTCCATCAGTCGAATTATAAACGAAACTAAGTTGTTGTGTTTATCGCACTCTATACACAACACTGTTTAAAGCAAACACAGACAGTTCCTTCTAATCTGCATAACAATTTAACCCCCCAAAACAATAAATTTTGAAATGCTTTCATGGCAAGGCCAGGCATCCACGATTAGAACGATTCAAAGATGTTTTCGTTTGATACAATGAGGTGCAAAATCGAGTAGCTTGATTGTATCTGAATAAAGTTAATGACCACTGAATTATTACGGTTTACAAAAAAATAATAATAATTTGTAACCTGTAATAGTAAGAGGTGTGCATCATCAAATCAAAGTTTTCCCAATAAAATGATAATAAATTTGTGTGTGCCATAAATAAGAGGTGCGCGCCTCATAAATTCACCAACATAACTACTAAGACAAACGTTTTCGTGACAGTGGCAGTACAAACAGGCATGCCAATATTTCGAGGGCAGCGATGACCTTCAACAAATTTAGGCAGCGGTGCTAACACCCAATTTTGAACAGTAAAATTTGTAGTTTAACGTGAATTTAAGCTTTTATACCACACAATCCATATTTTGCATACAATTTGCATACAATTTTGCGAAGTCCCTAAGACCTCATTCCACTTTTTACTTGGGCCAGCAGTTTGTAGTTCATTCTAACATGCTTTTTCCTGCTCCCTGCATGCATTTTAATTCTAAATTTTTTATTTTATGGTGGTGACAATTCCCGTTTTAGGGATGCATAGGTTTTAGAATATACCGTAACCATACTTTGCCTTTATTATTTTTATTTGGGCCAATTTTTTACATCTCCCTTGTCCTAAAACGTTTGGCGATGCCATCGGGGACCTTAGAGTCCCTGACAGGCCTAACCTTGGTGGTAAGGCATTCGTGTCCCCATAGCACTTCCCTTACCTTCCCCTGGCCTTACTTTTATCACTATATGTAATTATAATTTTTGCAATTTCGGCTGGCTGTCAGTGATCTTTCCTAAGGTCCTTGCCAGACCTGTTGCAATTCTGACAAATTATAATTATTATTATTATTATTATTATTATGCTCGTGCAGGAGTACATGCTATAAATTCGTGTCATTTTTTGTGGGTAAGAAAGGCTAGTCTGACATAAAAAGTAAATATTATTTTAATCCTTTTCTTTTTCTTTTTAAGAAAGCAGCCTTAAAATGACCTACTGTTTTTAATTGGCTTTGTACTTCCATTTCTACCAGGCTTTTCATATTCAGGATATTGCTTCTACCTACTCAATATTTTTTGTAATTTATAAAAACAAAAATTCAAACTAATTCCAAAAAATTATGGAATGCGGTAGGTGCTAATGGATTAAAAAAAAAAAACATCATTAATCCATTATGTTACATGAAGAGAAACTGAAACTGTATCTTTATTATTAAGTATTCTTCTCCTTTGCCCTGTAATGATTACTTGCTTTTTTTTTTACGTAATTCAAAAATCCATTGTTTCAGATAACCTTTGAACAGTTTGAATTAGAAAATAATTGTGAAAAGGACAATGTTACCATGTACAATGGACCAAGTGTGTTGGCTCCAAAAATTGGCACGTTCTGTGGCAATAATAAGCCACCCGATTTCAAGTCAATGGGTCATGAGGTATGGTTAGAGTTCCATTCTGACAGCAGTACTTCTGCAAAAGGATTTAAGCTAAACGCTGCCTCCCACACGGAAGGTAAGTTTATACCCCTAGCTAATACGCCTAACAAACAAAAAAAAATGTTGTGCTTTGCGAACCCAACCGATTCTAACTTTCCTTCCGACCCAAACAATTTTTCACTAAAAACTGATGCGATAGCGACACTAAGCGTAATCTTCTGAAGAAAAATTGCCATCGAAAGTTGTCAGCATCGAGGTTTCACTAATACATAGCTGAGCTAAGCATGAAACAGTGTTTATTTTGAATGCAGAACATGCTTCGCCGTAGGCCTGCGTTAAAAAATGTTTTTTAAATATTTTTTTCGACCTACCGGCCCTATTATCTTCAGCCACTTTCCGCTAAGTACACCAGTTTTTTTAGGCGTAATAGTTTTTAAGGCTTCAAACAGAAAAGTTATCATAGTGCTGTTATTAAAAGTCAACCACAGAGTCTATACTACAGCAGCCAATGGTTCTATGGATTACAATCTGTCCATACATTAGGTAACTAATTTCTCTCTCAATTTACCTGTATATTATTTAATTTTAAGGCTGCAGTTGTTCAGTATATTTTCAACTACAGGGTACATTGTTCATTGAAACAAAACATTAAAAGATTACCTAATAAGACGTAAGTGGATGGATGAAAAAATAAAAGGACATTAGGGGCCAGTCAAAGCTCACTTGTGAGAAAAATTAATAAAATAAAAATACACAATATACAAAATACAATTTACAGTTTACATATACATTAGACAATAAACAAAATATACTGACATTTGAAATATTAGGTAACATTTTTAATTGAAAAGTGCACGCACCAGGCATCTTAGCATTTTATTTATAGATAACACAACTAACGAGGATATTTCAAAGTTGTTCAAGTGTTTAACTAATGTTATTTGATTTTCAGGGTGTGGCGGCATCCTCCATGGTAAAACTGGAGAAATATCAAGCATAAATTTTCCAAATCAATACCCCAACAATGCAGAGTGTGTTTGGGATATAACCGTCCAGTCTGGATATCACGTAAACATTACATTTGTTGATCGTTTTGATCTTGAAACAAGAAGTGCTTGTGATTACGATTACGTTAAGGTAAGTATAGTATGTTGTTGCTGATCAGTACTGAAACAACAACAGTTTAATTCATCCTCAGTGTACTTAGCTAATACTATTGCTGTATGTATGGATAGGGGTTACTTAGACAGACCGTAATCCTACAAGGTCAAACATCTTTACATTAAAACACATGGCTGTATTATAGGCAAAACAGTCAGTACACAAGTGGCTTCGTTAGGGACCCTCATCCCATGTTGTTGGCAACCTATAGAGAGACTTGGACACCACCTGACACTTTGACACAACCTAACACAACTTTGACAGAACCTAACACTTTGACACAACCTGTGACTCCATGATAGTTGTGAATTATTACTTTGCGGCTCATTCGTGCATTGATTGGCCCTGGACCATCACTGGAATACCATTAAGCCAATTATGCTGCCAGAATTTATTTCAGCATCAACTTATCCCATTGAAGTAAAGGAAAGATTATTTATTCAAAGCAGATGTGTTAAAAACTTTATGATGATGAAGATATTTTGTTTTAAGAAGATGTGTGAAACTTTGTGATGAAAGAGATATTTTGTGGTAAAATGGTCTTAAAGTTTATGACGGGTTGGGCCATTTTCAGCAAGACCTAGGTTTCAGCATGTAAATCGGGTTACTTGTTAATTTTATTTAGCCTTCATTTTAACCCCCTCCGCTACAGGTAGGCCAAGAGAGAACAACTAACGCCCAGGCACAAATAGGTCAATTACGCAATTTGATCTCGCATACTGTTGGGTAGGAAACGAAGCTCATCACAACTCAGCTGCGATTTGCTTGCTTCACTCGGGTTCCAGGATACCAAACTCGCTTTTTCTTTCCTGCACTTAGTTATTTTGTTTTCTTGCGCAGGCATGCATACATCCTGGTGTGTAAGGGGTTAATAGGGAGCTGAATTCAATGCCGTTGTAGGAAATAGAAATAGAAAGAGACGATGCACGAGGCATCCACCCACCAAATACCCAAGCGGCAGATGTTAAGTGGAAGATACCACCACCAGGACAGTTGTTTTTGCTGCATGAGGGAGGAAACCGGAGTACGTGGAGGAAATCCTCATGAACGGGCAGGAAACATTCGGAGAAAAACCCGGAATATAAACTTCCCATCACCAGGCTCGAACCTGGGTCTGTACGAAGCCAGAGCTGTACAGCTGGGACCAGGAGGCCTATCGAATCTGACGCCCCAGTGCTCGCAGCTACCCGTGCACCCGTAGGAAGTAAAAGGAATGTAATAATAGTCTTAAATACATGGGCGGAGTTCTTGTATGAGTTGGTCAACGATAATAATATTGCTTCTTAACTTCTCATCTAAAAATTATTAGCTCGACTTATGTCCATATTTTCCAAATAGACATTGTATTTTTCTTTGATATTTAATATTTTCAGATCGATGAAAACTCTGGGAATGAGTTCGTTAGTTTAGGTAGCTTCTGTGGAAAGGCAGTGCCAGCAGCTCTATCATCAACTTCAACATCTTTGAGAGTTCTATTCCATAGTAATGAAGCCGTTACAGGACAAGGATTTAAAGCAGTTTGGTATCGAGGTAATGTGCCTTTAGCTGAAAGTGTATTTCTGACCCTGAAGCGCGTCGTGCATTTCGTCTATTTTTCATTCAGTTACTTAAGTTCATCCAGTAGTCACGCTGCCTACAAGGTCAAAATAATTTTTCTGAGTGAGTGAAGCGAATAAAATCCCGTTTTATGTACTTTTTATGTACGACTTAAGTACTTGATTGTTTATCTGATGATAAAAATCCAAAATGGCGTCTAAAAAAAGGGTTCTTCGTTCATATCTTCTAAATCATTCATCAGACTGAACACAAACTGGTTTTGAATATGCCGATTAACATATTTATCAAAAAAGCTCCAAGATACTCATCAAAAAGGTCCAATGCAACTTTTGTGCCAGTTCAACGGGACAGCCCAAATGGCATCCAAAAAGCTGTTACGGTAGTCATTGCTAAACCCATGAAGCCATTCGTATGAAATTTGGTAGGAATATTCTTTGAAATAAGGCTGAACAACACAGGTAGTTGATTTTGTGCATGTTGCTAAAACTTCAAAATGGCGGACCAAAAAGGCATACAAAAAAGGGTTTTCAGCTTGTAACTACTAAACAGGTCATCAGATTGACAGCAAACTAACTTGGAATATGCCGCGATCAAGAAAGGTCCCTTTTAATCTTTGTGAACATTTATAATGGCGGCTAAAAATGGTGTCCAAAAATAGTTTACTCGGTTATAAACAAAAAGCATTAAGCGATTCAAATGGAGTTTGGTAAGAATATTTTTTGCAATATAGTGCTTATCGATTGCATACCAAATGATACAAATTAAAAATGGCAGCCCAAAATGGCGTCCAAAAAACTGTTTACGGTAATTACAGTCAAATGCATGAAAAGATTTGATTGAAATACGGCTGAACTAAAGAATGGTACATGACTTTACACCAGTTAAACCGAAATCCAAAACTGGCTGCCCAAAATGCATTCAAAACAACAGTTTTTGACTTGTAACGTTTAAATCCTTCATCAGATTGAACACAAAGTGGTTACTAGGGGTGTGCGAGCTCAACTTTTTCACGTTGAGTTCAAGTCGAGTTGGTGGTAGAGTATCGAGCTTTGAGTCGTGTTCGAGTTTCGAAGATGGTTTTGTACATTCTTATCATCACCTTACTTTATCATTTCAGATTCTCAACAACCTGAAAAACCTAGAAAACTCGGGGAATTTAGCCCGTTTGAAACATGGGAAAACTAAGGGAATTTTCTGATTTTTCACAAAACAAACCTGGTGAACTTGGGGAGGGGGACAAAGCCACATTCTTATGCCTAAGCCTAAATGCATTAAACATATTATGTTAAGGCATTGTGGTAACTAGCGCATTCATCATTTCCACTATCGACCATGGAGCGGGCGCCACCTTCTGTGCTGTTTGACTGGGTTTACCTCTTCTCTCTTCCCGTCTGTGCCCCTACTACTTCCTCAACGAGGGATCTGCTTTTCGGTAAACTCCAATTAATTTGAAAGTTGAGTAAAAATCATCCAACAATTTTTACGGTAGTGTAGATCATATCAAAAACCAAAACTGGTAAAAGAGGCCGCCAAGTTCCGAATCGTTTGGCCCTTCAAAGGAGTGATATCAACACACCAAAACATTAGCCAAGTTCAGATTCATAATTCGGAGAATGCATATATTTACCGCCCATTTTCACAAATAAGAGTATGCCTACTTCTTACCAAGTTAATCGCACCGCTTAATAGTTCGAAGGTTAAATAAAGACTACAACATTGCTACTTTCGGTAGCAATGGTCAAGTTTTCATTTAATGTCCAAAGTATTATTCGGTGCGATTAAGTGGGCTAATGTTTTGGTGTGTTGATATCACTCCTTTGAAGAGCCGAACCATTCGGAACTTGCGGCCCCCTTTACCAGTATTGGTTTTTGATATGATATTACTCTTTTTTTTTTAATTGTGTATTAGACTCAACTCCACTCTCATCATTCTCAACTTATTCACCTCTTTATAGGTTTTTGGTTTGGCTTTAATTTTGTTGTAATTTGTTTTATTTAGTTAGTTTAGGTGTGTTGATATCACTCCTCTGAAGGGCCGAACATGTCTCAACTTGGTGGCCTCTTTACCAGCTTTTGGCCTTGTTTATTTTGCTTTGTTTTTACAGTTTGTTTTTTATTTTTCATGAATTGGACTTGAATATTTCTTTTTCTTTGGCAACGTTGTTTACATTTATCGTGATACACTAGTGTGTGTCTAGGCACGCACGTCAGTATACACGTTGTCGTTGTCCGAACTTTGGCCGTCCAATGAGCGACGATGCCGACAATACTAACAATGGTGATAACAATATTTTCGTACTTATGCGCCCTCCCACGCCATCCCCGTTACACCCCTTGGCTCCAAACCATTAAAAGGTACGCAGTTCGTATTGTGCTGGACCCATTCGTCAAATTTCGCCTTCCCGTTATCTCGGTATCGATGAATAATCACCCTATGGGATTTAACATGGGGATGAGCGGACTTGCTGCCTAGCTAGTAGTAACACATTCGCAACGTTATTGAGGGTCAGATTTTGCATTCAAAGCAGCTTAGCTGGCAATCCTACAAGAGTTAATTTTTATTAGGTGGGTCATTGCTCTCGATTTCAACACAATTTAAGCTTTTGTACCGCATTTTTATTTTTATTTTTATCCAAGTACCTGAAATGTGCCCAACTCTGCTTCAGGATATAAGACACTGATGCTATGGCGTCGCGCTACATTGGTTTACAACCTCCACAATTGAATTGATGTGATGTTTGTTGTGATGTTTGTTGCCTAACTTGGCGCGCACACTAGCGTGTGTCTAGATCAATACACCTTTTACAATGATTTCCTGCGCGACACGCCTTTACCATTTAGACAAGGCTCGGCTTAACAATTAACACGGCTACGGCTGTCTCGTTGTTGTTTACGTCTTGTAAAACACGCCTTTCACAATTAGACGGGGTCTTGACGTAACAATTGACATGGCTCTCTCGTTGTTGTTTCGTCAGGCCTCCTCCCATTTGTAACTGATGGTTCCGTGTCCAATATCGGATTTCTTTTTGATAAACCTTGTCCAGGCACCAGTGCTACTACATGGAAAGTGTGGTTTGGATAGTTCATCTGGTGATGCGTGGTCTAAGCTTGAATTGGAGTGTGATCATAGTGAGCTCCACTCCAAAAATGTTAGTAAGGCGGTAGCCTTTACTGTAAGGTTTGACTTTGGTTTCCCATGTTAAAGCAGAAATTTCGGTGCTTAATTTCTCTGCGGTCTTTCAATATTTTCCACTGGAATTTGGTATATGAGCTTTGAGGGACTTGGCCAACACATGTACCAACTTTTATTAATTTCCGATTTGTCACATTGGAGATCTGGAATTAAGCTGGAATCGTGAGTTTCATTTTTGTCTTATGTGCTGGTTGTTAACTTTATGGGACACGTTTATACAATGATCTCTACAGACCAAACCACTTATCCTAGAAAGCTGCATGTTAGCTCATCTGAAAGACCTGCTTCTGGAGATGTGTCCTTTATAGAAATAGAAATTTTAACTGA